>JAYMFT010214814.1:0-11452 GCA_038088735.1 Panulirus argus
TCGGCAACTCAAGGGTGTGCCGTTTTGATAACTGCTTCTTTCCCTACACATCGAAGCTTTGGAATTCTCTACCTTCTCATGTCTTTCCCAATAACTATGACTTGACTCATTTCAAAAGACAGGTCTTTCTCAAAAATTTGTAAATACTCTCCGTCTTTTTTTCTTGTTTCTAAATTCTTTCTATTCTTCAGTTAGGGCCCAGCCTTGATGTGGACTTTTGTCTTCAACATAAAAAAGTCACCTTTTATTGAGGTGTCAATATTTATGCTTAGAAAGAGCCACTAGAGGGGAGGTCTCTTTAGAATAGATACATTTATGAGGGCGTGACCAGGTGAACCAACTGGGGGCGAGATTGTGTTGTTACAGCGGATTGGACAAGATGAAAACAGATCCAGAATATTAGGAGTGGTCACAGAGGTCAGGAATATGGGTAGGGTGGAAGATAAATTGCTCTAAATCATTTAGAATCTAGAATGTGTGGTCTTCAATTTCTCCGCCATCCATCCGTATGGGAGGAATTCATCCATTCCATATGGTGAACATTGAAATCTCTAAAGTAGAGGATCTTGGGAGTGAGGATGCCACAGTCGCATGGCAGGAGTTTAGATGGCCGATGAAAGATATGGAATTGTAAAATTATGAGAGCAATATGCAAAAGAGAAGAAAAGTGTGGTAGTTTTGAGATGGACCTTGAGCCACATAACATAAAAGTTTGGAGACTCAAGGTTCTTGATGCATGCAACAGAGTTTGTTGATGTTTGTATAAGCACGGACACCACCTCTGAACCCGAATAGTGAGTGGAGATAATAGTTGGATATGAAAAAGGGACAAGAGAGAGTATTAGTAGACAACTGTGTCTCAGTAGTATGATATTAAGAGAGGTACTTGACCAATGTTGTTCAAGAGATAAGTTACAAGAGAGACCATGAAAAGTTGGTATTGTGAATAGAAAAAGAAGAGTATCTAGCAGAGAGGGAAAGATCTTGGGAGGGGAAGGTACTACTGCTGTCAGAGCCCTCCCTCTCATTGGCAGTAGAGTCTGGTAGAAATCTGGAGATTCTTAGCACTCCATGATGCCAGGGACTAGGGGCCATAGATTTGTTGGACTGTCTATCATGATTATACTTAGAAATGTTTGTGTGGACAGGTTTTGGCAAGAGTACTTGTGTGAAAAAGAAGTCAACTTTTTGCCCCCTTCGTTAGTATTCCTGTGTGCTTTCTTTTTTTTCACTTTATTAACCTCCTTCAAAAACGTCTTATTATTCCTAAAGTTTACTGATGCTCGCTCACCCCAACTCTCATTAACTTCTTTTTCAGCCTCTGCACCTTCCTCTTGCCCTCTGCTGCTTTCTCTTTTACATTCCCCAATCATATGCACTCCTTCCCTATAAGTACTGCCCAAATTTCTCTCTTTTCTCCTTTACTAGCAACTTTGCTTCTTCATTCCCCCTCTCACTACCCTTTTTAATCTACTACCCACTTCCTACATGCCACATGCATCTCCTGCACACGCCAGCACTGCTTCCCTAAATACCTCCCATTCCTCACCCACTCCCCATGCTTCATTCACTCTCACCTTTTGCCATTTTAAACTCTGTTTCTCCTGGTATTTCTTTTCATAGGTCTCTCTTCCAAACTTGCTCTCACCACTCTCTTCTCCAACTTTGTTTCCAATTTTCCGAAAACCTCAATAAATCTTCACCCTTGCCTCCACAATATAGTGATCAGACATCCCTCCATCAACTCCTCTCAGTGCATTTATATCCAAAAGTCTCTCCTTTTGTTGCCTATCAGTTGATAGATGATCCAATAATGCCTACTAACCAACTCTTCTAATCACATCCGTGTTTCCAATCACCATTTCTTTTTCAGCACACAACTCCACAAGCTGTTCACCCTTTCTCTCCATAATACTGAGTACCCCATACCCCCTAATTATGCCCTCGTCTTCCACGTTACCACTTTGCTTACATTTGCATTTAAATTGCCCATCACTAATACCTGGTCTCTTGCTTATATCAAAACTGGTAACACTTGTTCAGCTGCTCCCAAAATACTTGCTTCTCATGATCTTTCAGGTGCCTAAACATTAATCTATACATCTTCAGTCATCTACTTTCATTTTTACCCACATCAGTGTAAAATTTACTTCCTTACACCCATTCACACACTCCCACAACTCATGTGTCAGGTGTAGTGCCACTCCTTTCCTAGCTCTTGTCCTCTCACATACCCCTGACTTAACTCCTAAACATTGTCAGACCAGACATACAATATGCCCCAACCGAGGCCATCTCAGGTGAAAGAAGAAAGTTGAACAGAAAAAAGGTAGAAATTTTCCCGGGCTTCACAAGTGTTGGTAGACCAGCCTCTTTAAGGAAGGAAGTTTTCATGAATAGGAAAGGAGATATCATAACATCCAATCTTCTTGTGGCTGGTCTGTGCGCAGAATTTGTGGGAACCAGCTACCGAACCTTTTGGAATGGGGACAATTGCAGACAGCTCAGAAGAATATTGGACAAAGTAATGTTTATAGAATAGAGAGGGAGTACCATGTTACATTTACCTCTTTATCTATTCAATGTTCCAACATTCGTGGTCTCTCTAGTAACCTTGCCTCTGTTGAACACCATCTGTTTTGTACCTTTTCTAATATCTTACTTTTCTCCAAGACCCAGTTGTTTAATATTCTCCTCACTATCCCTTTCTCATATCCAACTTCTTTCTCCATCCACATTTTTAGTTGAAAGATGGTGTTTGTGCTTATTCCAACACCAAGACACTTGTTCTACATTATCTAGCTCAGGCTCTGTGTCCCAAATACCATGCTTTTCCTTTGTTTTGCCTACTTGTCTAGTAATTTTACAAATTTCATATCTTCGACTTCTACCGTGAGGCCATGATATCCTGTCACCCGCAAGCTGAGATCCTCTACCTAGGGGTTTCAACGTACACCATAAGGAACAGTTGAATTTCTCGTGTATGTAAGGTCTGGCTGTTGAAGCCCTCACACTCCCCAGTCTCATTTATCTAGAGCAATTATCACCCACCCCCATGCATATTCCTGACTACTCTAATCATTGAAGCCCTCACATTCTCCATTCTCAATGATCTAGAGCAAAGTATCACCTACCCCCACCCATACTCCTGACTACTCTAACCTCTCTTGTAATATTCTGGATCTGTTTTTCATCTTTAACCCATGTAATTGTTGCTATGCAATTTTGCCCCCAGTTGGTTCATCAGACCACACTCATAAATGTATCTATTTCATTGGCATGTTCCCCTCCAGCAGCCCCTTCTTGTTGTGAATATTGGGTAAATTATTGTCTCTTATGTGGTGATGCTTCTGTCTTCACCAGATGCATAGCAAAGGTTATTGTTGTGAGAATGTAAGCATTTATCCTCTCTTCCTTCAAGACAACCTCTTCTTCCAATCCTTTGTTTAGCCTTTCCTGTTCTGAGGCCATTCAGACAATGGATCATTCATGACAGGCTTGGATAAACTCTTCTTCCTCCATCCCCCATTCAGCATTTAGCACTCACATAATCATTGAAAGTATGTTATTCATTATGCAAAGTGTTCCCTTATTAAAAAGAAATGTGATGAACTCTCCTTGTCATCAAATGATTGGCATTTCTGGTCATAAGCTAAGTTCAGTCACTCTAACTTTCCTTCACTTTTCCAGTCTGATGGATTTATAGCTATCCCTCTTGTAGACAAAGCAACTTTCTTTGGTTACTGTTTCTCCCCTAACTTTACCCTGGATGACTCTAATTTTCCTTCATCCCCTGATGCTCCTCATATTAATCTAATGCATCTTCCCGTAATCTCTCTTCAAATTCTTCAAAAAGCACTTCTCATTTTGGATACAAGCAAGGCTTAAGGTCCTGATGGCATCCATCCCTGTGCATTGAAAGAGTGTGCCTTTGATCTTGCCCCTGTGCTTGCTTGTCTGTTGTTATTTTTCTGTTTGAAAGCCAGTACTTTAACTTCTTCATGGAAGCATATGTTGATAAATCCCATCACTAAGAATGATGATCGTTCTAACCCTTCAAACTATCATCCTTTTGCTGTGACATCTACCATTTCCAAAGATTTTGAACCCCTCAAGCACCAATGTCCTCAAACATCTTGAATCTCGCAGTCTTCTCACTGATCACCAGTATGGCGTCTTTAAGGCAAGATCCACTGGCGATATTCTTTCTCATCTTAATAATGTCTGGTCATCATCTCTGAAAATTTTAGGGAATCCTATGTAGTTGTCCTTGACATATTCAAAGCTTTTAACAGCATGTGGCATTGGGATTTCATCTCTAAGTTCCCCATTTTTGGCTTCCCCTCCATCAATTTGCTCCCTTATATCTTGTTTAATCTCAAGCCAATCTATCTTTGTGGTTATTGATGGATCAGTGGTTCTTATCGATGATTTCCTTTCTTCCATAAATAGCCATATGGACTCATACACTGACAACTGAACACCATCCTCCACATCCTTCAATTTTGCTCTTTCTTCTTTTATTTGATCTGCATCTTGTCTCAGCATAACTTTCTAAATCAGCTGATTGGGGTAGATAAAATCTTGTTTGATTTAAAGCCTCCAAGACCCAGTTTCTACCCATCTCTCTCAGAAATTTCTCATAATTTTCCTTTTTCCTTTGACGGTTCTGGAATTCCACCTCTTGACTCAGTGAATATACTTGGTATTACTGTAACATCCACTTTTCCTTTGAAACCCCACATTACTGAAATAGCAAAGTGCAGCCTCTAAGAAACTGGGATTCTTGTTTATACGTTGAAATTTCCTTTCTTTCATACAGTTCTGAATTTACAAAGGATTGATCCATCTTTGCTTGGAGTTCTGCTCTAACATCTCAGGTGGTTCTAGCTCTATGTCGTTATTTGACAGAGTTGAGTCAAAAGCTGTCTGACTTATAAACCCTCCCAGGCAATCTTTAAGACTTAACTCATTTGCCCTATGCAAAATTGTTCACTCCCTTGTCCATACGTATTCCTTTTGGTTTTACTCTCGAGGGCTAGCTGCTTGTGTATCCATACTACTGGAAGCTTCTGTCACAAGATTACTGTGTGGCCATTAGTAACTCAAGGGTGTGCCATTTTGATCAGTGTTTCTTTCCCTACATCTCAAAGCTTTGGAACTCTACCCTTTCATGTCTTTAACAATAACTATATTTTAAGAGAGAGAGAGAGAGAGAGAGAATCCCCCTCACACACACACACACACACACAGAGAGAGAGAGAGAGGACCACCTTAGATGTGGACCTCATGTTCCTACATAGTTTGTTAGATTGTCAGCGAGGAAGAGAGAATGAGGTATGGAGTGTACGAAACTCAGCAAGGATAGGGTTGCATGAAAGTGACTGTTAGTACCACTTTTATGGATATTGGTAGTGATTCTGTATACAGATATTATTTTGTCATTATTTTAAATATTTTTTTTTTTTATTCAGGTGGTCAGCCAGATTATTCAGCACAGTGGGCTGATTACTATAGGAGTATGGGGATGCATAGAGAAGCAGAAGCTATCGAACAGCAAGCTAAAAATATGAAGGTTGGCGGACCAGGCCCCACTGCAGCGCCACAGCAGGTATGGAGTGAAGATTTTTTTTTATTGTTATTGGAATGGACACTAAAAAATACATTTATTTAAGTTTAGGAATGAATCGTTCTTGCCGTCTGGAGAGCTCCATACATAAGCTAATATCTTGAACATGAATTTGAGTCAAGATGGTAGTACTTGGTATTAAAGGTTATTTTGTCCATTTACTTATTTAGAAGGGAATGTCTTGTTTACAACAGCTCCAGCTGCCCTTCAGCACTTGACTAACTCCTTCAAAGTGTTTATAAATGGGACAAATAACTTGACTTTTTGCATCACTGATTTCTTTAGGGTGGAGGCGTTCAAGCGGCAACCCAAGGAGGTGGTGTGGGTGGTGCCACTGGCACTCAAGATTATTCCCAACAGTGGATAGAATACTACCGGTCACAAGGCATGCATTCGGAAGCAGATAAAATTGAGGCCCAGATCAAAGCTTCCAAGGTCAGTCTTACTTCAGTGACTAGTGCAGCTGATATGATTACTCCAGCTGATTTTGTTGTGTGTTCAAGAACCAGGTTTTTCCTTCTGGTATCTGTGAAGGCATCATGGTATTAATATTGGAGGTTGATTATCATTACTCTCTTGTTTCTTGTATGGTTTAAATACCTTTTATATCCCAGACTTGATTATGCTGTTATTCAGCTGAGGAGATGTCAACTTTCTTGGTCAGGTGAAGTGTTATTTCCCTTTCAGCACATTACATGAACACTTTGGATTGTATATGTATCCTTCATAACATGGTTCTTACCTGTTTATGATTTATCTCTGCCACAATGATAAATGGCATTGTAATTTGGCATGAAGTTGGCAGACTCTCAGTAATCTGTAACTTTAGCGGTTCACCCCATCTTGTTAGTGGATGGACAAAATTAGAGTTCACTCCAGCAGCCTTTGCTTAAAGGTTGTTTGGGAAGAGTGAGTGAAAAGTGGGAGATAATATTTGTTTGTAGCTCTGAACAAAGTATAAGAAAATGATATGGAAGAGCATGGAGTATGAATGATTTGAGCAAGGAAAGTATATTTTGTTATGTTCAAGTGAGATACTAGCCTGTCTTTTTGGCAAGATTTTACAAGAATATAAAAGTTACAGATAGACTACGAGATAAGTATCATAAAACAAGTGCAAATGATGCTATTACAATGTATTTCAATGAGGCACTGTAGAGTTTGTCTCTTATTTTCCTGCCTATCTGTGAAAAAGATTTTGCCAAAAAGGCAGGGCTAGTGCGGAGCACTTTGCATCTTTTTTTTTTTTTTTTATATAAATAATGCTGTTTCTCTTAGCCTCCACCCATATTTCATTGTTGTCAGTCCTGGGTTCATCTGTGCCTGACCTCAACCATATATCAAGTTTTCTAGTAAATGTTTCTGTGGTTGTCTCATGCCTTTTTCTTATTTCTTGTGTTATTACTCTTGAATAACACTTCCTCTTTTTTTTTTTTCAGGACTCATATTTTTTTGATGTCTTTTGGTATATTCCCAGATGTTATTGCAAGAATTGATAATTCTATATCTTCCTTGTGGAAATGCTTTCAGATCCTGTAAAGTATCTTCGATGCCCTTAATTTGCTGTCAAGCTTAGATTATGTTACATAATTCACTTTTTTTTTTTAAGCTGTCAAGTTCATGTTCTCTAGTTAAAATGTATCATACCTTTGATCATTTCATTTCAGACTGATATGTTTGAAATGAAATGTTTGAGGACATCATCTGGTGTGAGGTGGTTTGACTGAATAAGCAATGAAAGTGTAAGAGAGATGTGTGGTAATGAAAAGTGTGGTTGAGAGAGCAGAAGAGGTTGTGCTGAAATGGTTTGGACATTTGAAGAGAATGCGTGAGGAGAGGTTGACAAAGAAGATGTATATGTCAAAAGTAAAAGTGAAGGAAACAAGGAGAACCAGGAGACCAAATTGGAGATGGAAGGATGGAATGAAAAATATTTTTAGCACTTGTAGCCTGATCATGCAGGAGGGTGAAGGATGCGCGTGGAATGGAGTTAATTAGAATAATATGGTATACTGGGGTCGACGTGCTGTTACTAGACTTAACCAGGGCATGTAAAGCATCTTAGGTAAACCATGAAAAGGTCTGTGTGGCCTGGATGTATATACGAAGCTGTGGTTTCTGTTTATTACACAAGACATCTCAAGAATGGATGTGAGTGGATGTTGCTTTTCTTTGTCTGTTCCTGGCACTACCTCACTAATGGGGGAAACAACAATCAAGTATGAAAGAAAGAAGAAACCCTTGATCTTGGTTGTGAAATTTTTTCTGAATTTTTTCTTACTTTTAACATTTCTCTGGCTGGTGACCATTTGATGTAGCAGTCAGTATTCAGTTTTGCTTCTTATGTATTTATTAACACCCTCATGCACTGCCTTCCTAATAATATCATCCCTTCCCACTCATGGGATGTAGTTGTGGCCTTGGTACAGAAAAACTGTGATGTATATGTTTTTTGCTTCAGATAGATTTTTTCCATCTGTCTCCTGGCGCTACCTCACCGGCGCGGGGGTTGGCAGTGCTATTTTCCTGTGGGGCGGGGTGGCATCAGGAGTGGATGGGGGCAAGCAAGTCTAAATATGTACATATGTGTATGTGTATATATGTATATATGTATATGTTGATATGTATATATATATATATGTGTACGGTGCATATGTGTGCATGTATGTATATATGTGTATATGCAGGGGGATGGGTTTTTCTTCGTCTGTTTCCTGACGCTACCTCGCTGACACGGGAAACAGCGATCAAGTATAATAAATGAATAAATAAATATATATTCATACTTGATCACCTTTCCCTGCATTAGCGGGGTAGTGCTAGGAACAGATGAAGAAAGGCCACATCTGCAACATGATATGCCATTCACCCAACTCACTGTCATGGTAAAAGAGGAACATCATCAGGGACCTGCAGAATGGAGATGGTTTGGCAGCATTTACAGCTTTCAGTTTTTGATTGGATCTGTTCAGATGTTGTAGTAACTTGCAAAGTATCTGCATATGTGGTGAAGCTGCACATACGGATGCTCAGGCTGACAGGAACCTCACTCCACCATCAAAGCTGTCATCAAGTGTGGCATCTTCCTTACCCAGATTGTCTTCAATGTTGATGAAACCAGTGTTTTCTGGAAAAGAATACCATCTCACAGACCCATCTCTCAAAAAGAGAAGCATGCGTCTATGTTCAAGGTTTGCAGAAGGCTACTCAACACTACTGGAAGGGGGTAATGCTTCAGGAGACTTCAAGTTGAAACTGATGCTCATCTTCCACTCTGAAATATTAAGAGCTATAAAGAAATTTTCAAGAGAGCATCTGCTTGTGATTTGGAAATCTAATAAGAAGGGCTGGTTTACAATTAATATTTTCCAGCATTGGATTTGTCACATTTTTGCAGTGAAGCACAATTATGAAAGATCTGATATGATTTGTGCTGGTAACTCCGGCAAGTTTATGTGCATTCCTTGCTCATCCTGTGAGTGGTAGCACCAAAGGATTATAGAGGTAGCAAGGGTCTTAGTCAGACCCCAGTGGTTTGATATTGCAAGATGTTACAATTCATAGTTGGTATTTCGTTACATACATAACACAGTTTCACTTGGTAAATTTTACCAAATAGATGCAGAAAGTGGGTACAATCTTAAAATTTCAGGTATAGAGAAAGCCTTTAACCCAGAGCATTGTTGGTGCTTGATGATGCCCCAGGCCATCCCAAGAATCTAGACACCCAGTTGACCTGCATACATCTAGAAGTGGTCTACCTTCCACCTAATACAACTCCCATGATCCAACCAATGGAGCAAGAAGTCATCAAAGTTAAAGGTCTACTACCACACTTTCAGACAGCTTCAGGAAACAGATGGCAAAGATAGACAATCTGTTAAAAAAAAAAAAAAAAAAATCATGTAGGCCATAGATAATATTAGAGTAGCCTGTGATGAGGTAACTAACAGTTCCATGAATGGAGTTTCAAAGCAGCTATGTCCAGAAGATAACTGATATTCAACAAGACTCACAGTGTTTTGCTACCCCACCAGCACCACAGAGAGGGCAGTAAGTGTTTGTAAAATGTAATGTTAGACTGAAAGTAATGTATTCAAATGTTGATGAATTAATGTTAATTGATAACTGATAATTAATGGTAAAGATCTGGATTTCTAGAATGATATGAATGTTATATATTCAGTTGCTGATGAATTAATGGTAATTGATAATTGATAAGTAATGGTAAAGGACTAGATTTCAAGAATTGTAGAAACTCACCTGATATTGTTGGAGTCATGGAAATGAAGCTTACTAAAGAAATAAGATCTTGTCTGTTCTGCCCATAGAGATGCATGATATTAGGGAGGGGAAGAGAAAGCAAATGAGAGGAGGATTAGCTGTCTTTGAAAAAAGATAGCCTTAAGTTTGAAGAAATAGTGGAGGATGGCCCATTAAGACCATACATAATGAGAAAAGTAAAAGTAGAGAAAAGTGTAGTTGTGTTAATGTTACTTAATCCTTCAAAGATATGCAAAGTTCCAAAACAAATACACAACAATAACAAGGAAATCACAATCAGATTGGTACATTGAGCATTAAAACACTTTTGAGAGATGATAAAGTAATGATTATTGGGGATTATAGATATAAAGAGATAGATTTAGGATATATGGGTTCTCATATTATAGGGAGTCATGGAGGAAAATTTCCATACCAATATGCCATTGTTCTTACTAGAATGAGAAGGACTGACTTGCCATCTTAGATTGATCTTATCTTCACACATATTAGCATATATATATCATAAGTGATGTGTTATTTGGAAAAAGTGGTCATGTAATTAAAAGAGCAGAGGTAATGCAAGACTTAAAGAGGGGATATAATCATGGAAACTTCATAAACCTCAGCAAATTCCATGGTAACACAGATTGGGAAATGGAGTTCAGTAGCCAGAAACCAAGGCATTGTAGTGAAAAGTTTTGTGAAATTTGCAGTGGAGTAGTAACATGGGTACCTCTAGCCTCAAATACATAGGGAATGGTAAGAAAGAGGAAAGATGTCAAAAAGCACTAGAGACTTGAGATGTGCATTGATGTAGATATAAATAGAACTCCAGCCAGCCAGCATTTGTAAGGAGCAAGAGATCTAGGAACAAGTATACCAATATAAAAGAGGGGGAACATAGAAACTTTGGACAAAAATATTGTGTTATCAAGACAAGAGAAAATCCATAACACTTCCATAAGTTTATCAAGTCAGTAATGAGTTATTGAGCAGCTAATCAGGTTAAGGTATTCAAAAGGATGATGTAAGGGTTTGTGAGGAACTGAATAACAAGTTTAAAAAGTTTTCACGATAGAAGACACTATTGCCTCAATGCCAGTGAAATGGAATGGTGAGGAGGTTTTAGAAAACTTTAAGAAATTTAGAAAAGACATTAACACAATACTAAAAGGTCTTAATCAATACAAGACTCATAGTCCTGATAAAATTTCACCCTTAGAGTGCTGAGGATGTGTACAGGTATGCTAGATATACTTCTTGAAATGCTATTCAAGATGTTGCTGGAGAGAGGCAAAGTGCCAAGGAAGTAGAAAATGATGAACGTTATACATGTCTGTAAGAGAAGAGACAAGGAATAGGCTCTGTACTGCAGACTGGTCTCACTGAAGAGTATGCTCTGTAAGGTTCTGGAGAAGATAACTAGAAAGCAAATGTATAACTTTCTGTGGTGAAAATAGTACCATAATTAGAGTTAGATTGGTTTTAGGCAAAGGAGGTCATGTGTAACAAACCTCTTAGTTTTTTTTTTTTTTTTTTTTTTTTTTTTTTTTTTTT
>JAYMFT010214825.1:0-11451 GCA_038088735.1 Panulirus argus
CCCAATCTGAGCCTTCGAGGAGGATGAGCACTCCCTGCCTGTCTCCTTCTTCTGTTTCCCTTTTTAGAAATTGAAATTACTTAGAGAGAGAGAGAGAGAGAGAGAGAGAGAGAGAGAGAGAGAGAAAATGAGCGGTCGGGGCCTGAACATTGAGAAGGGTGAAATGTGTGCACGGGATACAGTGAACTGGAACGATGTGGTATACTGAGTTCGACGTACTGTCAGTGGATTGAACCAGGGCACGTAAAACGTCTGGGGTAAACCATAGAAAGGACTGTGGGACCTGGATGTGGACAGGGAGCTGTGGTTTTGGTGTATTACACATGACAGCCACGGAATGGATGTGAGCGGATGCGATCCTTTTATGTCTTCTCCTCTCGCTACCTCACTGACACAGGAAACGGTGATCAAGTAATAAGGAAATGAATATACACACACAATCCCACACATTCCCTTCTTAATCGCTGTGCTAAAGGCCATCAGTCACTTTACCCAGCAACAAAGAAGACTCTCGCTCTACACAATTCACGGGTTCCCACGGTAACACCTTCAGTAATGATCCTTTACCCCTCAATCCCGGTGACCCAACTACACCCTGATATTGACACAACGTCAACAAGTAACGTCACGCTGGTCGTAGGTAGGAAGTCACCGAAAGTCATTACCAGCGCGGTAATGGTCGGCTACACTATCATTATAGGAGTGACCCAACTTCATTTCGGCTTTTACGTCAACACCGGTCTGTCCTTAATCACCTTTTCCCTCGCAATCAAATGTCGATGACCCACGCAAGACCCTTCAACAGACAACTAATTTTCGGTATTGCTTAAGGGATGGAAGTAAAGACTGGTAGGGGAAGGAATAGGGTCACAGATCGTAAGTTGATGTGGGAAGGGGGAATGTTGGTGGAACTTTAGGGAGTTAGTTCCCGTTGATACTTGAGGGGGTTGGAGAAACTCCGTTGTAACTTAAGGTGTAAGCCGTCGTTGATGGTAACTTGAAGGGGTTTAAGTCGCTATTGGAAAATAGTCCTCCCTGGTAATTTAAAGGGAAAGGGGATGCTGTTGTAATCAAGGAATAGCGTTATTTGTGATAACTAGGAATGAATTATAAGGGATTCTAAAGGAAAGAGTTATTAGTGGTACCAAAAGTAAGGGGTGTTAATAGTAACTAAGGGAAGGGGTCGTTGTAGGTACGTAATGGATAGGGTCATTGCTAGTACTTAAACGAAAGGATATTTGGTGGTAGCTAAGGAATGGGGGAAATGTGTGGTAGCTACGGGAAGTGGCAATTAGCAGGTAAGAAGAGGTGTCACTTACGGTAGCAAGAGAAGGACTCACTGATGGTAGTCAAGGGAAGGGTTCATTGTTTGTTCCTAAGGGAGGGATAACTGACTGCAAATAAGGGAGCAAGTTATTTCTGATGCCGAAGGGAAGGGTTGCTTCTGGTATCTCGAGGATGGAGTCAATGTTGGTACCTAAGGGAAAGGATCTTTGCTGCTATCCAAAGCAAAGGTGCATTGATAATACCTAAGGGATGGGTTCACTGGTGACCCAGGTAAAACGGGTTACGGTTGCTACTTGAGGAAAAGAGTCACTGTTGGTAGAAATCAGTGGCAGTGTTTGAAGAAGACCTGGGTCGTATTTTCAGAAGATGCGTATGCTCGTGAGGAGTTGTCGTCGGTGGTATATGATGGGGAAATTGTCGTTATTAAAATGGTCTTCGATGGTATTTAATGAAGAGAATTGTCGTTGATTGTACTGACCGTACTTGTCGGGGGGGAGGAGGGCGGGATAGTCGTTAGTGTTGTTTGATGTGGGCGTGATCGTTGGTGATGGGGAAGTCGTTGTTGGTGACGCTTGGTAGAGGGCTGATATTTCATTGTACTTGAGGTCCAGAGTCATTGGATGTTAAGCTTAAGTTCATATCTACACATGATGTAAAGCGTTTCACCAGTACGTGCCTGGGATCGAACCCGGGACTTTAGACCATTATCTCTAAATGCCACATGTACCGGCGAGTTCAGCGTGAAATCATAAACTGTCATCGCTCCAAATTTTCGACCTGTCTGGGCGGTCATCTGTCTCAGTTCCCACATCTTTTCCTGTCTTGTTTACTCTCTTCCTCTCTGTTTTCGGCCTGCCTGTTTATCTTTGTTTTCCCTTTCATGACCCAATGTCAGCGACGTTTTCAAACCAAATAGTTAATTCTCTCACTGATTCTTCAATAGGGAAGCTATCAGAGTTACAGTTTATGAAATATCAGTTCAAGCATTTATGATGAAGATGAATACCGAAACAGTGTTCACTTACAAGCGCTACAACTTGCTGGGGCTGGAGGGAAAGCAGCCTTGGTAAGCCGCGCTGCCGGCCGGTGCCGCATTGCCGGACGGCGCGCGTGAAATGCTGAAACGAAGTAGTAAAACTGACCGTTTCATCCGGGGGTATTGCGCGTCCGCATTTACTTTGCTAATTGTGTGTGTGTAACGAGATCGTTCATGTGTTAATTGCCTTTGTCAGAGCGAGGTAAGTGGTGGATCACACACTCACATAATTAATTTCGGCACACTGAATGAGCTGGTGAACTTGCGAATCTTTGAACCTTCAGAGCGAGGTAAGTGGTGGATCACACACTCACATAATTAATTTCGGCACACTGAATGAGCTGGTGAACTAGCGAATCTTTGAACCTTTTTGAGAATTTCGAGTATTTAGAGAAACATTTTCTTTATAGGTTTTTTGTTTACTCTGAGGTATAAGTACTTCATCGGTGCTGCAGGAGAGTAGAATTATTTGATTGACTATTTACTATCAGGGAACAAATAATAGCGTCTGGTTCATGATTCACCCAGGTGAGTAGTGTCCGCCTTGCTTTTTCTTGTGACTTGAACGAGCCAGCTGGATGACACAGTACCGAAGCAATCAGTAAGTCTGAACTTGGTTATCACTGCCAGATACGACAACTTTGGTATTTCATCTCCTGTTTCTTTTGAATTGTGAAAGGCCAGTTCCTGTTGGGAGTTCCAGGCTCGCAACACCTGACTGAACCAACAAAAAGAGAAAAAAAGACAGGCGCGAGTCTTCGAGGTCGGTCCGTCAGGGAAGCCCAGAGTCGCGGCGCTAGCTTTGTGCGGGACGCCCCGACCGTCAGTAGTGGGAATTTTTCTGACCGCTTCACTCCCACGCTCACTTGTCACACATCCATAATTCCCAGACAGTATACCTGGGCTGTTTTTTCTGTCCGCGCCTCGGACGATCTAGAATGTGAACGCGAGGTAACGCTGTTGATCAGTTGTTCCAGGGCGGTTTTTATTCTGAAAGTTTTAAAGATGGGCGTGAGGGCGGGGTTTATCATCAATTAAAGGAACATCGAGTAACTGTTGTCGGAAGGTCCCGAGGGAAGATCCGGGGTCGCGGGGACAAGTGCTTGGCTGAGTGCGCCGCCTCTTAATATTGTAGGCGAGTTAATATGCCACGAGACGAGCGACCCAGTAGGAGGAGGAGCGCCCACGGATTAAGAGGTGGGGAGGTGGAGGGTGCCCAGCTTACCCGTGTCGACAGACAGGTGGCTAAAAGAGAGTGGGCAGATACCTCACACACACACACACTCCACACTCCTAAATTACTGTCACTGTTCATCGCTTAATGTTCAGCTAATTATCGCTAAGTGCATGATGTATAAACCAGAGTAAAGCTACCGATATGTCTGTCATTTCTTGCTATATAGATGAACCTCACTCACGTGCTTGTCCAAAGCGTGGATACATCCAGCACACCTTGGTTTTACGTTTTCTTATGTTTAGTTAACCAATTACTATCATGACTTCCCAGCTCAGTAGTATCTGTAATATCTCAATAGTGTATTTTCAGCCGAATGGCCGCCTAAATTCAATGAACCGTTCTTTACTTACACGCTCACACTTGGCGGTCAGTGAAGGAGTTGATCGTACGCCAAGATATGCCTGAGGTCCAACAAACCCTGACATTCCTCGGTAAATGTTAGAAGAACCAAGACATACAGCGTGCGCCCCCTGCGCCTCGCCGGAGGATGAACACATGGCGCAACTTGAGTGATACCCGTGTACATATTGCTAATGTAAAAGAATCTTTTGTAACGTCTTTGTTATTGTAATACAGGTATTACAGAAATGGGGAGGTGTTACCTTCTGATTTACAGCTCGTGCTCTGCTGCAAACAGTAAGCAGGCGTATTATATTCAGCATGAGCTGGGAAGTCAGAAGTGGTCGGACGTGATGCTGACCACATTACTCCCTTGTGCGTCGTGGTCGGTAATTGAGTGTGCTGTACCGCACTGACCCCTGCAAATACACTAGGTAGGCCTAGAGAGGGAGACATCTATCTGGGAATCTAGCAGTCATTATCGTATTAAGTAATGATTAGACACTTATCTGTCTTTCACTATGTCATTTTTTCTCATAACGTATGGGAGAGGAAGGCGACGCGTATAAAACATCTTTGGAGATGCCGGAGGAACCACCAGCAAGACGTGTAAGCTGTCGATCACAGGTTAATTCTTACTCGTTCTCCTCCAACACGAGAGGAATAATTAGTCTTTAGGATGTCTGAGCCACTCGTCGGGCAGGTTTTACGTTCTCCCACTTAGATTTCTTCATGAGGCGTGCCAGACCTTCTCACGGCTTACTTTTACAAGGACTCTTCTCTCGGGCGGATGTAGCATTAGGTGTATGGGGATGTACCGCAGCCCATTAACTTGCAAGGAAGGTGACGAAGTTGACAATTATTAATCCAACACTATCCGATGGCGAGAGTATTACGTTGGTTGGGAAACATCCACGATTTTCTTTCAACTGTCCGTCTGTTGACCTGTCCGTCTGTTAGCCTATCCGTCTGTTTGGCTGTCCATCCGTTGGGCTGTCCACCTGTTAGCCTGTCCATCTGTTGAGGTGTCCGTCTGTTAAACCGTCCTTCTGTTAGGCTGTCCATCTGTTATGCTGTTCGTCTGTCGGACTATCTGTCTGTTGGGCTGTCCGTCTGCTGCGCACTCATTGGGAAGAGTTTATTGACATACATCGAGCTTGGATCAAGCTTTGTCCTCACGAAGAAAAGATGTTTTGTGGTCATACCTGGAGGGGTTACATTTCCTCGCCACGCGAGCACCACATTATCTTGTCTAGCTTCACAAGCACCCTGTTATCTTGCTTGGCCCCTTGAGCATCCTTGTTATCTTGGCTATCCCTGCGATCAACCTCGCAATCTTACCTGGTCGTACAAACATCCCGTTATACTCTCTTGTCTTCAATATCTGCTCGAGGATATCATTTTTCTCTCGTATCAAAATTCCTGCCGCCATTATGTATTAATTTTCGGGACGTATCACCCCATAGAGCATTTTTTCAACTACCTTCGAAGAACTTTCTCCTCCCCAGAAACTAACTTGTTTCCTCCCCAGAAACTAACTTGTCTCCCACGTCAGAAAGATGTCTCTCATAAGAATATAACTCCTTTCTTTTGTTTTCAAGTTCACATTCATCCCCTCGGAGTCGCTGTTCCCCCCTCCCCATCCGTCCCCTTAATGGGTAGGATGAAACAAATCATTTCTCTCTCAGTACAACACATTACCATTCACTCCTCTAGATACCCCTTCCCTTTCCCCTAGTCTTGCCACCTTGCCGCCCCCTCCTCTGCCCTTACTCCAGCCCAGGACCGCCCTACACCCCCTCCCCTCCCCTCTCCCTTTGACCTCACCCATCCTTCCCTCTCTTACCCCCCATTCCCCCCCCTCCCCTCCCTCATTACCAGCAGTGACTTTAACTTCAATAGTCAATTAGGGAACAGCTGTGGCTTGGGGCTGGGCCGCACTCCAGGATTTTATACCTCGCTAAGTTGAAAACTGCTGCCCTATTGTGGTGCGCCTGGGCCTGCTGCCTCTTGTGGTGGCCACTGGTTAGGGGAGGGAGGAAGGATGGCAATATGGGGAGATAGGGAGGGAGAAGGGCGCGCGCGTGTGTGTGTGTGTGTATGTAGGTGATTACTATTTGTGTGTTACGAGGATAGTCTTACACTCTTGTTGCTCCATCTCTTAACCTTGTATATTCATGTATTGTGTCTTTACTCCTACATACACACACACGCACACACAGAGCGTAAGCAAGGTACCCATTTGTCGAGCAGCAGGGTAGGGTTGGGGGGATGAACACCTGGGTTGTGGTGTAAGCCGACTGCCGCTCCCAGGATTCGAATTTACTCTGATCTGTCCCGGGCGGGCCCGTGGTAATTCATGATTAGTGTAAATAGATAAGTCAATGAATAACTGAATAAAGTTTTTCTTTTTTATTTAGGCAACCATTCGGCAGAAAGTACATAGTTGAGGTATTCCAAATATTACGAAACTCGGAGGTCATGATAATTAAAGCATCATAAAAGAGTTTAAGATCAAATTGTGGTGGATACATCCTCATTCTGGAGGCCATATGGATGAGGTACAACTAAAAAGACGTGGCGGCTGATAGACAGGAATGTTTTTCAGGTTAAATAGTATTGTTTATCCTTTATGCCGCTGGTTCAACATTAAGTCAATAACAGTTACTGTTATACAGTAACTGATATACCAAATACCCTGACGAACGAAAAAGTTAGCTATTCACTTACATTAATCTTTGCACTTGGTCATGGATTTTTATGATGTTCACAAAGGTAGGGTAGGGTATAGGACCGTTCTTGTATCTCTCTGGAGGACCTGATTGAAACAAGTCACTTGTGGTGGCGAACGGCGATCCGTGGTGGTGGTGGTGGTGGGGGGGGGGTGGAGGTTTCTGTGTGTGTCAGCATTTTAATGCCAAACTGCTGTGTGAGCCGCCTGGGTTGGTCGGAGAGGGTGGACAGGGTAGTGTCAGAGAAAAACAGGGCCCTTTTCCGCAGTCTTTTCTAGCTGGTCTCTGTGTAGCTGTTAATGAGGAAGACCAGGGTGAAGCGGCGTAGTTGAGCTTATGTAGTTAGTGCAGTGCTTAGCGATTTCAGTCGGCGGAGAAGATACAGATGGTTCGAGGAATATCTGATAATAGTGCTGGCAGGACTCTTCCAGTTCGAGCCGTCATTTGTAGTGACACCAAGAAGTCTGAAGTTTCTGACATCCCGGAGGATGTCAAGGCCTATTGTGATGTCAAGGCCTGTGGTGACGTTATTGATCGTCGTCCATTCCTGAAGGTTATTGATGATGTGCTGAAGGGCACTGAAGTCAGAAGAGGTGTTGATAGTAGTGACGACAAAGGTGGAGTCGTCTACGTACTTCCAGGGATGGTATGTGTCCTTCAGGACGTCAAAAGCGATAAAGACGTGCCCTGTGGTACCCCGTATGTTAGGAGTAGTGAGGTGTATGTGTGTGTGTGTGTGTGTGTGTGTGTGTGTGTGTGTGTATAAATTCATGTTTTTAGTAAAGTAGTAAATATTGTTGCTGTAAACAGTATGATGTATTCTAAGACTTATTTTCTCCTCACTGTGGGAGCGAAGGCAGAGTCGGCAGCAGCAGGCCATCCATGAAGTCTTAAGTAAACAGCTTAATGCTTTCCTCTGTTACCTGAACTGACGGGAGGAATGGCCTTTAGCAGGTCGTATAGTAAGCCCTTGACACTGATAGCAGTTGATAAATCTTGGCATTGGTGATCGTTTTTTTTTAACGTTTGGCACTGGTGGTCTTTTGATAATCCACCTTTAGCAGTGATGGTCGTTCAGTAACCCTTGACACTGGTGGCCGTTTGATAAACCTTAGCATTGGCGGTCGTTAGATAACACTTGTCGTCGGTGGACGTTGATAACCAACGGCAGTGGTAGTAGTTTAATGGCCCTTGGCTCGCGTGGGAGTCTTATAACTTTTAGCTCTTGTCTTCATTTGATATCATTTGGTACTTGTGGTGGTCTGGCACACGTGGTAGCTCACCAACCCTTGGCATACGTGGTAGTTTAACAGCTTTGGCACTCGTGGTACTTCAGCAATACTTGGCATTGTTGGTACTTCAGCAGCCCCAGGCGCTTGTGGTAGTTCATTAACCACTAGCGCTCCTAATGGTTCACCATCCTTTGGTAATAATGGCGGTTCACCAGCCCTTAGCTTCGTGGTGGTTCAACATCCCTTGGTACTCTTTGAAGTTTACCATCCCTTGACGTTCATGGTTGTTCAGTAGCTTTTGACACTCGTGGTAGTTCACCATCCCTTGGCATTCGTGGTAGCTCAGCAGCCTTTTGCCACTCATGGTACTTCGGCAGCCCTGAAACGCTCGTGGTAGTTTAACATCCCATTCTTGTGGGACTGTCCCCTGACATGTAAGATGTCACATTGCTAGCGAACACACCGCTCTGTTGTCTACTCGAGCGTGTAAGTCACCACCGAACTGTGACCAGGGACATTTTTGCCGGATGCAGATAACTCTCTCAGTGCAAAAATTCGATTAAAAAAAGAGAGAGGAAAATGGGTTACAGAACCATTGTCTATGGCAGTTACGTATATACCCTGCAATGCTCAAGTGTGAGAGCACCACGATTACTCTCACATAACTAAGCATAAGCTACTAACTTGGCTCAATGAGATGGCATAACTTATTATCCCTGGAGGCGCTTTACGAGCAGTGGGGGATGATTGCTGGGACTGCCGCCGATGATGGACAGTCCCTTCTGGGCCGCTGTTCCCGTAGAAAGTTAATATCTGGATTAACACCCTTGTTCACTCATCAGAAAGAGAGCGCTTCTTAACATGGTGTCGCACATGTGTAATGGAACTGTTAAGAAGGGAAGATGGAGGAATCTTCATAGGCATGTGAGATGTCCATGGTGATGTCATTTCTGATGTTATTAGTTTCTGCGGCCACCCTTAGCCCTACCCTGAATTATTCTGGAGTGCAGGTCAAAAAGGCCATCTCCAATACTAACACCTTCATAACACCATCGTCTTCACTATATCTTTATTTACCAAACTCTCGTCTTCACTACATCTTTATTTTCTCAATATCTTCGTCTTCAATACACCATTATCATCACTACATCCTAATTTTTCCCTTTTTTAGTTATTTGTTTGTTAGCTGAGACAGCATGGGCAGCTGAGGCCCTCATCAAAGAAAATGAATTCCACATTGATGTGGGTGAAACTGAAAGTGGATGGTGAGAGATGGGTGTTTATGAACTCGGTCATGAGAAGAAAAATCTTGAGAGACAAGTGTTTTGGAAGTAGCTGAGTGTGTCAGCAGTTTTGGTGGACGAGACCGGGTATTAGCGGTGGGTGATTTGAATGCGAAGGTGAGTAATGTGGCACTTGAGCGTGTAAGAGAAAGCGGCAGGAGGTCAAGAGGAAGGTACAAAGGTGGAAAAAGAGGGGAAATGAAATTTGGGATGACAGAGTATCATTAAACTTTAGGGAGAATAAAAAGATTTATTGGAAGGAGGTAAATAATATGCGGGAGACGAAAGAGCAAATGGGAACATAGGTGAAGGGGGCAAGGAGAGGAAGTGATAACAGGTAGTGACGGAGTGAGGAGGAGATGGAGAAAGTATTTTGAAGGATTGTTGGATGTGTTTGATATTAGAGTGGCTGATGTAGGTGTATTGGTCGGGGTGGTGTGCTAAGTGAGAGAGTCAGGAAAATGTTTTGGTGGAAAGAGAGGTTGTGGTGTAAGTCTTGCAGAAGATGAAATTCTTGCAAGGTGGCTGGATTGGATGGTATTGCAGTTGAATTTATTAAGAAAGGGGGTGACTGTGTTGATGATTGGTTGGTAAGAATATTCAGTGTATGTATGGGTCGTGGTGAAGTGCCTGAGGATTGGCGGAATGCATGTACAGTGCCATTGTACAAAGGCAAAGGGGATAAAGGTGAGTGTTCTAACTAGAGGTATAAGTTTGTTGAGCATTCCTGGAAAACTGTATGGGAGGGTAATGATTGAGAGGGTGAAGGCATGCACAGGGCATCAGATTGGGGAGGAGCAATGTGATTTTAGAATCGGTTGAGGATATGTGGATCGCGTGTTTCCTTTGAAGAATGTATTTGAGAAATACTTTGAAAAACTGATAGATTTGTATGTAGCATTTATGGATCTGGAGATGCATATGACAGTATTGATAGAGAGGCTTTGTAGAAAGGCTTAAGTATATATTGTGTGGGAGGTAAGCAGTTAGAAGCAGTGAGAAGTTTTTATCAAGGGTTTAAGGCATGTGTACGAGTAGGAAAAGCGGAAAGTAGTTGGTTCCCAGTGAAGGTCGGTCTGCGGCAGAGGTGTGTAATGTTAGTATGGTTGTATAAATTTGTTTGTGGATGGGGGTGGCTAGCGAAGCAAATACAAGAGGTTTGGAGAGAGGGTCGAGGTTACAAACTGTTGGGGATGAAAGAGCCTGGGTAGTGAGTCAGTTGTTGTTCGCCAATGATACAGCACTGGTGGCTGATTCGCGTGAGAAATTGCAGAAGTTGTTGACTGACTTTAGAAAAGTGTGTGGAAGGAGAAAGCTTGGAATAAATGTGAATAAGAGCATGGTTATTAGGTTCAGCAGGGTTGAGGGACAAGTTATTTGGGATGTGAATTTGAATGGAGAAAAATTGGAGGAAGTGAAGTGCTTTAGATATCTGGGAGTGGACCTGGCAGCGAATGGACCCAGGGAAACGGAAGTCAGTCATAGGGTGGGGGAGGGGGCAAAGGTTCTGGGAGCGATGAAGAATGGGTGGAAAGAGAGAACGTTATCTCGGAGAGCAAAAATGGGTATGTTTGAAGGAATAGTAGTTCCAACAGAATTATATGGTTGCGAGGCATGGGCCATGGATAGAGTTGTACGTAGGAGGGTGGATGTGTTGGAAATGAAATGTTTAAGGACAACATGTGGTGTGAGATGGTTTAATCTAGTAAGTAATGTAAGGGTAAGAGAGATGTGTGGTAAAGAAAAAGTGTGGTTGAGAGAGTGGAACGGTTATGTTGAAATGGTTTGGACATATGGAACGAATGAGCGAGGAAAGGTTGACAAAGAGGATGTATGTGTCAGAGGAGGAGGGAATAAGGAGAAGCGGAAGACCAAATTGGAGGTGGAAGGATGGAGTGAAAGGGATTTTGAGCTGTCGAGGCCTGAATAAGCAGTAGGGTGAAAGGCGTGCATGGAATAGTGTTAAATGGAACGATGTGGTATAATGGGGTCGACATGCTGTCAGTGGACTGAACCAGGGCATGTGAAGCGTCTGGGGTAAACCATTGAAAGGTTTCTAGGGCATGGATGTGGTTAGGGAGCTGTGGTGTCGGTGCATTGCACATGACAGGTAGAGACTGAGTGTGAGCGAATATGGCGTTTTTTCGTCTGTGTCCTGGCGCTACATATATATATATGTATATATATATATATATATATATATATATATATATATATATGAAGGTGAAGTCGCACTTCAGTAGGAGTTTTGAGAGTCATATTTAACTTGCAGTTTATCTATACACGTGTGCATGTGTGGCACTAC
>JAYMFT010214836.1:0-25308 GCA_038088735.1 Panulirus argus
ATAGGTATTACTTTGGCTTTTGCTCCCTAGAGCTGGCTGCTTGTGTGCCCCCACCACTAGCTAGACCATGGAATACTTAGCAAGCTGTTGCATCACATGATTATTGTGTGGCCATCGGCAACTCAAGGGTGTGCCATTTTGGTAACTGCTTCTTTCCCAACACGTTGAAGCTTTGGAACTCTCTACCTTCTCATGTCTTTCCCAATAACTATGACTTAGCTCATTTCAAGGGACAGGTTTTTCACTTTCTCAAAAATTTGTAAATACTTTCCCTGTCTTTTTTTCCCCCTTTCTTAATTCTCTTTATACTTCAATTAGCGCCTGACCTTGCTGTGGACTTCTGCCCATGACTGGAGCCTTCAACATTAAAAGAAACAAAAATATGACTGAAACTGTGTTCCTTCTGAAAGACACTGATTATCTCCTCATACGTGCACTTTAAAGTACCCTCTCCCTCCCTATGACTAACTTCTAACCCCACGGTTCCCTGTGCTGCCCCATCCACTCCCAGGTACCTAAAGCAGTCCACTGCTTGCCGGTCTTCCCTTTTCAGATTCACATTCAAACCATCCTTTCTCACCCGAGCTGCACTCCATTACCTTAATTTTGTTCACATTAACTCTCAGCACCCTCCTTTCATACAGTCTCCTTAACTCAATCACTAGCTTTTGAAGTTTCCCTTTGGAGTCTGCCAATGGAGCTGTGTCATCTGCAATCAGCAAGTGATTCACCTCTCAGGCCCCTCCATTGTGAGCACACTGCAGGCCTACCCCTCACTCCAAGACCTTTACATTTATCTCCATCATCACCCTGCCTGTGAAAAGATTAAACAGCCACCTTAATACCACACACCTCAGATGGAGACCCTTTTTCACCTTGAACCATCTTACCTATTCCCTTTGTATTCATATATGCACCTTACTCCTTCAGTAAAAATTTTTTGCTTCATTTAGTAGCTCTCTTCCCACACTTTGTTTGTAACACCTTCCAGAGGGTATTTCTGTCATCCGAGTATAACTCTTTTCCAGGTTCATAAATACCATGCTTCAAATCCCACTCTCTCCTAGTGCTTCTCAAAAGTGTCTCACATTAGGAGCTGAGTAAAGAAGACAGACAATCATGTGGCAAATACTGGCATTGCATCCAGGTTTATAGATAAAGAAATATTCAACAAGCTTTTACATCCTACATTGTTATTCTGTTTGGTAACAACATGTAAAGAATCACAAAGAACTAATAGAGAAGGTCCAGAGAAAGACAACTAAGATGGGACCAGATTTAAGAGAGCAAAGTTTTGAATGAAGGCTGGAGGCTTTAAAATGATCCAACATGGAAGAGAGAAAGGGAAGGGAGGTTACTTGATCTCAACCTTTAAGTTTTTAAATCAACTTGATGATGATGAGAGAGAACATTTCTTTGAAAAATTTAGGGATAGAACAACCAGAAAATGAACATAAAAATGAAATTAAACAAGAATCTTGGTTGAAAAGATGAAAAAATTAAATATTTTTATTGAAAATAAACAGTGGATTAATGTAATATACTGGTTTATGAGGTAGCAAAAGTGGACAGTATGCAGAAGTTTGAAAAGCTGTATCTTAGTATAGAAAGTGTAAGAGATGGGGCTTCACAAGTGTAGAACCCTCTTCTAATGCAGTGCAAATATGTAATGACACATTGCTAATTGCACTCATATGCTCTCTATACGTACACATGTGGTGTAATTGTTGGTGTTACTGACCATAAGTCAGCCCAGGCTTACATAAGGTTGGGTTTTTGTGGGTTCAGATCCTTGGTGCAGCGGTCGACCCACACCTATCCCCTGTGTTTATCATTCCATTGGGGCTGGTCGATAAAAGGGGTTTTTGATTTAGGCTGGTTTTATGTGTGTGTGTGTGTGTGTGTGTGCGCATACATACATGGGAGTAAAGACATGGTACATATATACAAGGTTAAGAGACAGTGTAACATATATTTAAGACTTTCTCCTGGTAACACACACAAATGATAATAGAATATGATTCAGTGAATTAAATATTATGCAGTTTGAAAATGTTATTTGCTCAATTACTGAGTAATCTTTTTGACACCTGTGGTCCTTCTTTTGTCTATGGTGCTACTTCCCTTATTCATTATAATACTTACCAAAGCTTTTTAAGGAACACAGAGAGCCAAACTAAAGAAAAATATTTTTTTCAAAAATAAGAAAAGAAAAGGTGTATTTGATATATTTAGTGTTATAATTATTACATCATATGCATGCTGGCTCTGTTTCCTCTATCATCATCATTACTATGAAGTTTCTTAAATCATGAATCTCAAAACAAGTTAAACTTGCAAATCTTTTGGGAAAAAGCTGAAATCACTTTAATTGATTAAGTAATTGATTTTCGATTATTACACTGGAGATGGGCACCAGAAGTTGAGCAAGCCTTACGCTACAGGAGCCATGTAGAGTAATTAATGCAACCCCCAACTGTAGCTGAGTGTTGATGGAATGCTTGTGGAGACATAACCTACACTTGTTGTAGGCATAGTCTAATGCTGCAGGTATGTGCCATTAGAACCAAACAAGCTGTAACACTTTGGGGCATTGCAGAGTGACTGAGCAAGCCTTGTTATGGATGAGCATTGTAGAGAGCTGGAGAGCAGTGTTGATGGAGCCGACCAAGCAAATCATGGTGGGAAAGCTGGGATATATATAAATCAAGGTTCACTTGATGGAAAACCATGCCAGAACCAATTCGTAGTGCATTGTATGTCATACAGTATGTTTGTTTATTAAGAATATAATTGGCATAAAGAAATCATTGTCATTTTTAGCAGTTCTTATTATACCATCTAAGATAAGATTTTATCTGTACAGGAAGCAGCGAAGCAGCACTGGAGTTGCCTTCTGCCAGTGGCCTGTTCAAGGTCAAGCACAAAATTTAGGCTAAGAAGCAGCACTAGCATTCACCAGCTATGGAAACTCTTTTGCTGTTGCCATCCCCTTGAGGGAGTTCTTGGAGGGAATGGGTGTCAGAGATATAGATAGATAGGAAACAGTGGAATATAGTCAAATGCACACTTTCAGGATTTTTTAGGTAACTTTTTCCTGTCTTTAATGAATTTGAGATTTTTGTCTTTTTGAAAAGCATATCATAGATACTCCGTTGAATCTATGTAACCTTTTTTGTCATGTTAACACTTTATTCTTATGTGTAAATACATAAAACCTCTGCTGCTGCAGCTCTTTCTTCACTTTTTTTTACATTTAACCAAATGTGGCTTGTAAGTTTGTTTCATCTGTAACTCATTCTTGTTTTGATACTTTTGAAATTTGTGTGCTCTTGGTCATATTTGAACAAATTACTTTTGAAATTTGTGTGCTCTTGGTCATATTTGAACAAATTACTGTATAAACACAACAGGATATCCACAAGTTAGAAAATGAAAACAGTTCTGCAAATAGAATTGTCGTCGGTGCTGTAAGTTATATTTTTTTCAGCATATAGATGTGTATGGAATTATACATGCATCTGGAAAATTTTCAAGATGACTTAATTTAGCTGACTTTTAAGTGATTGGTTTTTACATCTGCTGCTTTTGATCTTTGATTTATTATGAATTTTAGAAAGAATTTTTAGGTGTGATTTTTTTAGCTGCTTATCAAAAGTTGAATTAATTTTGCAAGAATACAATTATTTTGGTGTATTTTCATAGCTTGTTATCATTACTCTGCACAAATGTAAGACCTTTGATTCAGATGATATTCAATACCTTAAATAGTTATGTGAAATATGTAGCAGTTGTTTTCAGTGTATGACAGCATGCTATTATTAATATCTTGAGATTTTAGGTTTGTATAAAAATTTTCATTATATTGCTTATAGTCAGGGGGATCTTACTGATTACCATATTTATTGCAATTGGCTGATGCTCTACCTTGATTCTAGAGTAGAAACAGATCTTTAGAATTTTATACAGAATTTCATCAGAGTATATTTTTATACAATTTCAGTTGTATGGGTGGACTTGGGAGAGCCTGTGTCATAGGTTCTTGTCTACTACAGTACTTTGAAAACTCCCTCACTCCAGACCAGACAATCTTCCTCCTGAGAGACCTAAGAGGAGCATGTGCAATTCAGACTGTCAAGGTCAGCATGGTGTATTCCTTAATTCCCAAATTATTTTGTTAAAGGTGATCCTTACATAAGTTTTCTTTTTCTTATACTTGTTCACCATTTCTCAAATTAAATGAGATAACGCCAGGAACATATGAAGAAATTGCCCCATTTGCTCACATTCATTCTCTAGTTGTCATAGGTAATGCACTGAAACCACAGCCCCTCTCTCCACAACCAGGTGTCACAGACCTTTTCATGGTTTCACATTACCACTTCATATGCCTTGGTTAAGTCCATTGATAGCTTGTCATCCCCTGTATAACTCGTCACTATAGTTTCATCTGTTGCTGGCATACCTTACATCCTCATGTCTGTTCAGGCTCCGAGCACAGAGAACCTTTTCTACTCTCTCCTTCGATCTCCAATTCAGTCTCCCACTTTTCCTTGCTCCCTCCACTTCCAACACATACATCCTCTTTGTCAGTTTTTCCTCATTCATTTTCTCTGTCTATCTGTCAATATCTATGATGCCTGTTCCCTCTGGGAACTCTCATTGTGGGAGTGGCCATGGCAAGATAGTCTACAATTATTTTTGTCCTTACATGCCTCCCTCACATACACCATTCCATGCATTCTTCCACTCATTTTCACCATATGTCCAAACCATTGCAGCTTTCTTAACCAGACTCTTCTTATTACCACACCTCTCTCTTACCCTATCGTTTTGTTCCTGGATCAACACTCCTCACACCACATGTTGTCCTCAAACATTTCCATTGAAACACTTCTTTTCTGACACATTTACCCCTTTCATTACATCCTGACCGACAGCCAATGCCTTGCACACATACAACACCATTAGGATTGCTGTATCTTGAGACATATCCATCTTCCCTTTCCCAGATGTGACCATTTTTTCCACACATTCCTCAATATTCCAAGTACCTTCCCCCTTCTCACCCACCCTATGTCTCCCTTCAGCTCCTGTGGCTCCATTTGCTGCCATGTCCACTCCTGGGTATCCAAATCGCTTCCCTTCCTCGAAGTTACTCCATTCAAACTTACACCTGAACTAACATATCTCTCTCCACGGCTAAATGTAATAACCTTGCTGTTATTAATTTTTCCTCTCAGCTCTCTCCCAAACCCAGAAATCAGTTTCAGCAATATCTGTCTTGAATGTGCCACCAGTGCTGTGTCATCAGCAAACAACAGCTTACTCATCTCCCAGCATGCCCCAACAGACTGCCTACTTGACTCTCTTTCCAAGACCCTTGTATTCACCTCCCTCACCAACCCATCCATAAACAGATTAAACAGCCCTGCTTCAGACCCCTGTATACCCACCTTCACCTGGAACCACTCACTTTCTCTACCTGCTTGCATACATCCCTTACTCTCTTGATGAAAACTCTCAATGTTTGTAATAGATATCCTTCCACACTGTCTATTCTTCACATCTTCAGTAAAGCTTCTCTGCTAATCCTATCATATGCTATTCATCCATTTACCCCTTGCCTTTATGATGTATGTGGGGATATGTTTTATTAAGTTCTTTTTCACACATAAACTGCCATAATCACGGTATGTTTTCAGTGCAAGTATTGAATTGAGTCGTTACATAACACATGTTTTTAACTTCAGATTTAACATTAATCCAATTCCTTGGTTTCTAAGCTCCATTCCTTATCAGGGTTCCCACAGGTCAGGGAAGCTGGGGAATTTTTCATCTTTTCAACATCAGGAAATATTAGGGAATTTTTCTGTTAGTGAAATTTGAAATTTTATAAGAGGTCAGGAAATGATTAGGCAATTTTGAATATTTTCATTAAACACACGTAAAAGGATAAGAACAGGACATACAAAGGCTAAGGTTTTTTTTCATATTCATTGTATGAACTTAGAATGTTCACAAGGAAAAGTAAGTCTTCTGCAAGCGATTATGTGTTATTGTTTTTTCAGAGATTTAATTTGACTGACGTGAAAATAGTAATGGTGTGAGATAGTCCAGTGTCCACAGAAAGTCAAGTCTTCCCCCATGGATACATGGCTAAGATTCTTTTTGGGTACAAGCATATGATGTTCTCAGGGTGAAATCATCATACTTCTGGTTGCTAAAACTAGTGTTTTTTGATTATGTGAGCACCAGCAACCTGCTTCAGTGTGCTTGAGACTATCTTGAGGGAATGATGTTATTTCTTTACTCTTCCAGGCTGCCACTTCATTTTGGGAATTTCAATTCTTGGTGCTTTATTTCTTCCACATTTGCTTCAAGATGGTTGGCTCTTACCTTTCTAAGGAGGAGAAAGCCCGAATTCTCACCTGGAAACAAGAAAACATGGGTACACATGAGATTTCAAAGTGCAGTGGGTGCTCAGAATGCATGATCGGATGACTGCTTCCTGCAACATCACATTTGTGCCTCACCAAACTCAGGAGATCAAGATCCTATGGACCCAAAACATGGACCTAGAATACTTCAGAAACCTTGCCAGTTCCATTTCCAGACATCTGTAGATGGTAATCAAGGCCAAAGGATAGATGACAGAGTAATAGAATGTAGAGGTGACATCACCTTTGAATATATTTGGTGAGCCAGACAAGGTTTCTTCCAGACATTGTACACAGTTTAATCAAGTATGGTTAAAGGATGAAGAACTGTAGACTGGTAGGAAAAGAACCAAAAGCAAAATTCATAGCTCATCGTATTTTGTGTAGAGTAAGTGTTGAGCTGGCAAGTATGGGGAAGAGATCCCTTTCCAGTTATTCCCAAGGGAAAAAACACAATTAAAAATTTTTTCTGAACTTCCATCTGAAATAAAGAAACCTATATTTATATATAGTTATGTCAAACTAGGACCATCTGATGAGCAAAATGGAATGGAACTGATTGCTGATGGTTTGGTTGTTCCACCCTCTCCCCTAAAATTTCAGAGACATGAGGCACACAGCCACTCAGATCTTTTGTCTCAAATGAACAAGTACTAGCTAGGAAAATTTTGCTGGCCATGAAAATAGTCATTGTCATGTTCATCAAGTTCTGCAACTGATGAGTTTTTTCAGCATATGTTTCTGAACAGGAGAGTTGCAGATCATTTTGCTTGTGATTAGATGTCCTACCTTCAGGGTTGCAACAGGTTTGGAAAAAGAATTTTTTTTCTTTTTTTCAAGGATAGGGGAAAAGTCAAGAAATTTTGATCTAGGTGAGGGACAAAGATATTGTGAAGAGAAGATTGGAAAAATTATCCTTGGTCAAAAAAAATAGAGTATTGATATGCAAGCAAGAAAGACAACAGAGAAGAATCAGACATCAACAAGGTAATACTCTTTGCTTACATTGACAGCCCATCACAGGCAGAAAGTAAGCTACATGAGCTGATTCAGATACATGCCCTCCTGGTATGTTTTGCTCTGTGGCAGGGAAGGTTGAAAGCAGCTTTTAAACAACAGTATCCCAAAATCATCCAAAAATACAAGTTTTCATTGGTTTGAAAAGCTCTTGGAGTACTAAGAAATTGAATTGAAATAATACCACGAAAGTAACACGCATGACATTCAAGATTTTCATTTTTATGCATTATGCTTGAAGAAATGCCTGGTTTAGGAGTGTTATTCCTTTGATCACTTTGGTTAACAGCCTCTTTTTTGTCTCAGATCTAGATAAATATCAGAAAAGTACTGTAATATCTGCTTCAGTGCTAATTGTAATTTGTATTTTCAGAACTGTGTTAATGCTAAAAGATGGGCAAATGTACAGCATTTACTTATGAATGGGTTAAGGACACTGTGTTTTTCACTGGGTTGCAGAATATACTACTGATATTCACAAAGCTTGGTATAGCCTTTTGATAGAATATTGAACTTTGAAAAATAGGCAGAAAGGCCCTTAGATCTCATGCATTTGGAAGTGAACACAAGTTTGAGAAGCAAACGACAACATGAACCACTTAAAATCCATTAGCTTAGTACTGGTGAAGACAAATTGCATATTGGTTTCAAATGTACCATCAGCAAATGCAATTAACAGCTCTCATGGACAGGATGAAGTTAGTTCTTATACCGCAGAGGAAGAATACAGTGCAGAATTGTTACTTTTGCTTCTGTTAATGCAAGCATGATCACTCAGATAGATATCAGGGGCAGAGACCCAGAATATTTTTTCTTTCCTTTTAAAAGATGTTGTTTTGAAAGTAGTCTACATATCATACATAGAACATTCAAAACATGAGTGTAGGTCACAGGGTGGAACATTGATAGCCTCCTTAGATTCCTTTATTGATGCTTGAAGACTGTGTCAAAATAATTTGCAACACACAATTTCCTTCTAAACTCTGTTCAGTAAGATGGCTGGATGATGCCTCTGCTGCAGAAAGAACCTTAATAACATAGTCAAACATAGTCATGTATATCAAGGAGACAGTGAAAGGACCAAATATCCAACTACCCAATATCCAATGCTTAACCACATAGAAGCCAATACACATCTGCAAAGCTTCAGTTCTTGTCACCCAAACAAACATGTTCCCTCTTTATCTGTAGACATTTTTGTTGGACAGTCCAGTGGCAAGGCTCATGGCAGAGAACTTGCATATCCTCCAGATTTCACTGTCAAAGATCTTACAAAGCCATGTCAGAAAAGATGCATCTTTAGTGGCTAAGCTGATTAGATTAGATGTTGAGGAAAAACAGCACTTATTTAACCCAAAGAAGCATGGCACGGAATTTGAGTGAAGGCCAATGCTGACAAGTTGCAAAAGGACAAGAAAGTTTCCCCACTGCAGATACTTAGCTTTTTCAGGGAGTGCCGAACATAAGTTTGCTGTAGTGAGTTACTTGCTTGCTCTTGATCCATAGTATATGGGCATTTACCTTGAAGGTAGATCTGAAAAATTTCAGAGACTGTTAGGAAAGCTGTTGTTATGCCACTGATAGGAAAGCTGTTGTTATGCCACAGATCCAAAGCAGATGAGTGTGATGAAGCCAAGCAACAGTTTGATGTTCTCCTGACAGAAATCAATAGTTAACACAGAGAGGAGATCTGATAGATTCTTGTGTGACATACTTACTGAGAAGTGAAAGTACAGTGTCTTATGGAAGGTAGTGAAACTGGTTCAGGTCTTATCCCATGGCCATGGTAACTGATTAACTAGGATTCTTTCCCCAGGCTAATTTTAGTTACTTGTGACACAAGGCATCTCTACGTATGGGTAAAGAGTGTCATTCAATGTAAATGATGCTGGGAAAATGCAACTTGTGCAAGCACAGCTAGGGTCCTATAGGTTAAGTTACAAAAGGACTTTTTCCTGGTGTTAATTACAGTTTCTTGTGATAAAAGCCACCTGTTCATATCAAAAAAAGTCCATCTTCAAATTTCAGTGGGGATGGAAGAGGTAATCTGCACAAGTGCAGCTGGGGTTTTCTTACCATATAACATACTGTTATAGCTAGAATCCTTTAGGGGTTAAAATTATTAAATGAACAGGGGAAAGGACAGCTATAGGGATGGTTGGAGGCTTTTTTTATCTTTGATATCTTCATTTACTTTGGAAAAATTCAAGTTGGTCAGGAAAAAACTGGGGAGTTTCAAAGAATGATCATTGTAGCAACCCAGATTTTATTAATGAAAAGGAATTGCTCAGGGAAGTTCAGGAACAATATTTAGTTTCATTTGATGACACACTGGATAGTGGTGCAAGATGAATAGATGAACTTACAAATGTGCTTCTGGGACAAGGAAAAGAAGCTCTAGAGAGGCACTTTGACTCAGAATTTCTAGACATACTGGATCAGATGGTCTCTTGATAAAATTCAAGAATCGAATAACATTATCACAGAAAACAAACTGCAAGTTCATGCATGAACCTGTCAACAGCTGGAAGTATGTCCGATTATTGGAAAGAATCTGTCAGTCTTAATTTAGATCTTGAGAGAGCTGCTCATTCTGGTTTGCAAGTGATACATGGTGAAACTAAGACAGGATGAATTATGTTCACTCTATACATGTTTCAGTGAAACTCAGATTGAAAGCAGGATTACCTAACTGCAAGTAAAGGAAAGCTTGGTTCCTTTTAAAATTTTGTAGGAGTCAGTGGCTAGAAGACATAACCGTTGTATAAAGGACCATTGGAATATGTGTAACACAATCTTCAGATTTGCCCAGTAATGAGCAACCAAAGTGCCAGTGCTTCTCACACCTAACTAGGTATGCTTTTTATGCCTTGTTAGTTTCCAAATTGAATTTTTCAATTAGAAAAATGGTAAGGCCTTTCTTGGAGATGCTTTAAACCATATGCCAGTGATGCCTTTTATGGCCCAGGGACTTGAAACAGTTATGCAATTAATGATTTTGTATTTGTCAAGATAGATATAATTGATCTGCAAAGAGTGTAGATTGCAAAGTCAAAACAAAAATATAGAATAAGGATAGTCTTGTTTCCCACAGCAAAGTACGAGTAGGATTTGCCATAAAGCAGGGACTTAAAATGGCAGAAAAAGATAAATGGGTCAGTCAATTACTTTATCTTTACTAACATTTGTGTGTAAAATTTTTTGAGAAATATCCTTTGAAATGTCCTCTCATGAGATTATTTCTGCCTTAGATCCAAGATTGCTGCTTAAAAACCCTGACCAAGCAGCTCAAAAGTCTCAAGCCAGTTGTAATGCATTTCTGCAGTTCGAGCAATTAGTAGCAGGAAAATGTGACTGTATAATATAAAGGTTCAACTTTTTTTATTCAAAAACTGCAAAACTCTCTCATCTAGGAATTTAATTCCTTTGATTTGAAAACAGATCAGTTGAACACTTTATACAGTAATATGATTGGTGAATACTCCTTCAACAATTCCTGGGGAGTTATCAGAATGATTAAACTCTCCCATGGGCAGTTATCAGCTGAAAGAGAATTTTTAACAAACAAGGATATTCCAGTAAATATGATAAAGAGTCCCATAACTGCCAACAGGAGGCTGTTTGAGGAAATTAGGGATGCTGAATGATTTGAGATACATAACTGTATCAAAGAAGATGCATGCAGAAGGGTAAGGATGAGGTATCAGTAGCATATAGATGTTAAAAAGAAAGATGCCAATGAAAAGGAGCAAGAGAAAGGTAAAACAGAAAGAAGGGGTACATAGCTTAAAATCGAAGGAGAGGGAACTTGAGTCAACCTTGGAAGGGATGTTAAAAGAAGCTGATGGTCTCTGTGAACATGCTGATAAGAAAATGAAAATGGTTCTTATAGTAATATCAGACATAATCAGGAGCAAAGATTGACAAAAACACAATGAAATTAAGCTTGCAAATAAGAAAAGCATATCTCTTGGGAAGCATCTGAAGGAGATGGAAATGCATCAAAGTAGATACATTGCTTTACGAAGTAGATCTGGGTTAGGTAAAAGTATTTAGATTATCAGCTGGATGTAATTTGGATATGCTACATGAACATGCTTGTATAGGAATGGTCACATTATGTACATTATAATTATCTTGTCATGTGATAAACAAGGATTTTATGCATTGAGTAGGTTTACTCTCACCTGTTTTGCTCAGTATTATCAGCTCTAGGCCTCTCAGAGAATTGTATGTTATATTTATATCTTTTATGTTGTCTTTTATTATAAGTAAGGGAACTTGCTTGTAGGAACACCTCATTTCTACATGATTTGATATTTAATATTTTGTGGAGAACTAACTTATTTGTACATTACAAAAAAAATCTCAAAAGATTTTAATCTTGTGATTGCTCATGGTGCACATTTTTCATAACATTCATTTCAATATATACTATCCTGCTTTAAAAGTAAATTTATTTACATTGTATTTGAAGGAAATGATTATGGATATGATTGAATTTATTTTCCAAAAAATTGCATGTTCATGTCGCAATATACATTACTTATAACTGTTGTGTTGATCTTTCTGTATAATTCTATTTTGAATTATGAGAAATGCCATAACAAGTTTCCTGTGATTTTTTTGCCAAAGGAACAAATGTGGAAAGAGATTAGCTGTAAGGGGAAAAGTGGAGGCCTACTTTGTAACTTTCCTGCTCTTTAGTACTTTCACAGTTTAAGAAATGCTTACTAAGAGTTCAAAGCTTTTCATATGCAATTGTATCTCAGGAAATTGCTTTATGGGCTGTGCAAATTGTTAAATTAGTGAGTCATTGAAAGATTATATTCTTTCTGTTTTGGCCAGGGAGAAGGAATTTGGTCAGGGAAAGTTGGGGATTATTGAACCACATCTCTTTGGAAATTTTTTTAATGGAAATCTCTTATTTCACCTTGTAGCATTCTTATTGTTACACTTTACTACAAAACATATCACAACCCTTCCCTATTCATTCTGGCAAGTTATTTATAGGATTATTTTCTTCACTGGTAGTTTTGGAATGTGATTCTGCTGCTGTTATTCAGTAGATGGTCAGCTGTTCATTGTAGGTAGAATATGTGCAATTTTGAAATCATATAAACTGATAGCATGTAGTGGAACAGAAAGGTATTTTTTGCAAAATGCATGATGTGAAATTTTGTTCATGTAGCCCCTTTTATGTTATCAAAGTAGAAATAACTCTGAATACATTTTAGTTTCACATTTTTTTCAGCAATACAACTTCATTCAAGATTTTAGAAGCTTATGTGAAGCATGGATGGATGAGGACATAGAAAGGTCAGTGTCCCGATGACAGTCTACCTGGAAATGAAAAATTTCTCTTTATCCACAAGTAAATGAATGATAAAAAGTATATGTAGAATAAAAGATTTTTATGTTATGTTGTAAGAAAACCTGTGAGATCTATCAACGGGGAATCTAGACTCATAAAATGGAGTGTGAAGTGTGGGAATAAATCTTGTTTTTATATGTTGGCATTGTATGTGACTTTTGACACTAGAAAGAATAGATCTCTCATGCTGTCATAATTCAGTTCCTGAAATTTTTCTCATGTACAACAAACATCATAAATCAAAATGAAATTCTCTTGCATCCTCCGTATGTAATCTCATGCTTGATACTTTACATCAGGTATATGGCATGGCTTTATTTTTACATTGTGTGAAACTAGTCAAAGAGCTAAGGAAAAGTTGAAAATTTCCTTCTATGATTGCCCTTTTTAACAAAACAGTCACTGTTATATGCATAAGTGGGGTTTATTATATTTAAGAGTGTATTGCACAATAAACATTGAATGAGCTACTATTTAGATTTCTTATAAAGATTTTTGTAAATATTAGCTTTAATACAGAAAAACAATAACAAAGTATTCCTTATCATCAGGTTGTTTTCAGGTGTGGCTTTAATATGCCTTCTTCATTTCTATTATTATAGGTCATTTGACCCTGATCATGCTATATTTGAGCCTTTCACAGCATTAGCAAGCTGGATTCAGAGAACTATACCAAAGATGACATGAAACCTGTTAACTTGATACTCAGAGGACCTGTATGCAGTAAATTAAACTCATACTGGTATTGCACATACATGGCCAGACTTTTACAAACTCAATTGTTCATATAAGGACTGTTACCTCAGTGCTGCATGTTGTATGTACATAAGATATAATGCTATATAAACTTTATGGTTCAGTTGTACATGATTTATTTCAATATATGAAAGTGTTCAGGAAATGTTCAACATCAGAGAGTAATAAGGAAATGATTTCATGAAATAATAGGTAAATTTTTCTTGGTACAAACATTTGTTTTGATAAATGAGATACATATTAGATATGTCATACATGATTGGAAGGTTAATTTGATGTAGTAAAAGTTTGTGATAATTTGATATATTTGTTATTGGTCTTTATTTAATAGTCTTTTCACACTTTCAAAGCATTGTGCTACATGTAGAATGTTTAACCATTATTTGTGGCTTAACATCGATGAACTTTTGTCATATTCGTTAAGAATTTACATGTGATGTATTGGGTTTCCATTGAGTGAATTTTAAGACTGACTCATTGTTGTACATAATAGAATTTGTAAATCATTCTTAGTTTTTCTTTATCAAATAGAAGCAGGGTAAAGGCAAAAGAAGACTCCCATGAAATGTAATTGGGAGTATGAGTTACTCAGAATATTGAAAAATAAATCTTAAGGAGTGTATGCTGTATACATTTATATTCATAATTTATTTTGTGTCAAAGTGAAAAAGAAACATATTTTCTCTTGAGATGTAGGTACATGCATGTATAAGTATTTTTAAGGATTGTTGAATGTGTTAGATGACAGACTGACAAATATGGTGTGTTCACGAGTACCACTCCACTACACACCACTCCCATCCATAAAGGACTACTCAGAGCTCTGTGCATGCAGCAACCACTTGGACTGAAACACTCAAAGCAATTTCCCAGACTTTCACACTAAACGCACAACAAAAAACAGCACACAGTACACAACCTCACTCATTACAACCTAACCCAACTTTTCCAAAGAACCTCATCCTTAAACTAAACATCCTATAGCTCACCACCAATGGCATCAAAATCAAACACACACAAATTCTTAACTAATTCCAAGAACAACATACATAAAGCCTTCTTCCAATAAACCACTATCCTTTCTTCAAATATTCAATACTAAGACATGATAGAGAACAACAAGGAAAACTCACATCACTTGTTCCCCACATCATCCCATTTACTGATACCACTCACGGCACAAAATAAGTCTCAGATAGCGACAACACTCTTAAAATACATAGAAATAAAATTACCCAGCACACACTACATCTTATTCAACACCTACATACCTCCCATCCACCACATGCCCTCCCATTTTCACTGCCCATCCGTAAAACCTGACCAACATTCCCAACACCTATTGTGTGACTTCCCAGGGTGAATTATTTGTAAACTATACTCGTTTTATGCCAAGTTGGCCCTGAAGCCATGTTCCTCTTCCATAGCTAAGGTAGCTAATTGGTTCATATACAATACTTGTGTTACTATTCATTTATTCACACTATGTGTGTTCACATTTTATGATTAGACCTTTTCTATATAATAATATTAAAAACTGGGAACAAAAATTTAAATGATTTTAAGGCATTAGCACTTTATATTTGCTACAAAACAAAGAAATGATGAATAGGTTTCACTGGAAAATGATGTTGTCCTTGACTTTAACCGTTTATGATACATTTAATATTTTTAACGTTCTCTCTAAAGTGTTAATGCCTTAAAGTCATTTCGATTTTTGTTCCCCATTTTTAACATTATTATACAGAAGAGCAGGTCTGATTATAAACTATGAACACACTTGTGTGAATAAATGGATAGGGACACGATCATTGTATATGAATCAATCATCTACCTTTGCTATAGAAGAGGGGTGTGGCTTCTGGGCCATCTTAGCATACGGCAACTATAACTGCATCCTTTCAGCATCCTCAACCAATGAAACCAGCCAACCAGACTTCCAACCCACAATCTGTAGCAGCCAACCTTACCAGATATTACCATTTTCATGCCAATGCTGCACACTATATGAACTGTCCTCAAGACCACTCACTCATGCTGATAGCACTCCACCTGGCCTGCCCAACTCATGCACCCACCAAAATGACACAAACTACAGAAAAGCAACTCTCTAGCTTTCACACAGTGCATGAACTTCAAACTCTGAAACTTCATCATGGATATTTTCTCTCCCCATACCATGCTACCTCACACTTCCTTAGCATTACTGATCTAACCAGCAAGAAGCACATACCAACAAACCTCTTAGATTTCTGCAAGATAGTGAGCTCTGTCTTAAACAAAAGGGAAGCCTGGGTGGATAGTTTGCATCTGGAGTGTCAGAAAGCATTTGACATTGTACTGGATAGGAGCCTGATTAGAGGACACATGTTGGAGGAGCTTTCTCCAGATGGTTGGAGATCACCAGTGGACTGTAGCAGGGTTCTGTTCTGAGAACTCATGAATTCTGTCATATGCAGATAACCTCACAATCATATCACAGCATTTTGACACTAACACTAAATGTGTGAAGGAATGAGTTGAATGGTGTATGCAAGAGAGGCACATTAAGAACATGGTTAAGTGGAGATTTTTGCCATGACCACCCCTTTGAAGGGAGTTCCTGGAGGGAACAGGTGTCAGATATATAGATAGATAGGTAGATTGAAACTAGCCAGTCAGCAACAAACATGCAACACTACCTCACACAACTAGAACACTTGCTCATCCAAACCAGGATTTCTTTATTACCACAGGAATCTACTGTTACTCCTAAGCCCCTGACAAACATGAATCGAACTTACTCCCTGTTATCACTCTGAATGGCCAACCACTTCGACTCCGCTAAACTCTAACTATACTAGACATTGTACACACAACACTCACTCCCCATTCCACAAACATGAACATGAAGGCCATAAACAAACTACATATCTTAAAACAAGGTATAGAATCTCTTTTTAAGTTCTACAAATAACTCATATGCTTCACCCTAAACTATGCTCCACCTGCTTGGTTACCTACACTTTCTAAAACAAATATAACAAAGATGCAAATCAAACAAGACAAAGTGTTAATAGCAGTCACCAGCTACTGAGCAACTGCAAACATTCGACACCTGAACAATAGGAAAAAATGATTTTCAATGCAGTTTCACCTCAGTGTACTTGGCACTTAATTCTTTGTAACAGCATTAGACCCCTGTCATGGAAACCACTCCATAATCAACCACTAAATTCTGAGAAAAGTAAAAAACTGATCCCTGCCTCACACTCCAGAAGCCTATACTGACAGATACCCCCTGCTGCAACTGACTTAGCAATGACAAAAAATTATACAGCAAAATGACCCAAAGAGCACTGAACAAACAACCATCTAACTCAGTTTTGAAAACCATCCCATCAAGCATAATACCCATCTGAAACTATGTTCCCTAGACGTGTATGCATTAACCTTTCCCCTCTGCATTCTAGACAATACCTATTGCTCCAACATTATAACGCCATTTCAGCAAATCAGATAATTTTTCATGCCCAGCATGCAACTTCCACAAGGAAGACACTGAACACCAACTCCCTTCAGTTTCCTTTCTTAAAGACCAGTATCATGTTTGTCCTATTCCATTCCCATGGCACTGTACCTTTCTCTGGTGACATCTTGAACAACATTTGAAGTGGTTTGTCAAGTGTATCTGTACATATCTTCAGCACATATGAAAATATTTCATGAGTATCATGAACCTTATATTAATCAAGGCCCTCCAGCATTTTGTTTGTCTTTTCTAGATATTTCAGTACTTTCCAAGACCTCTTCCCCATTCCATTTTTCCCGATGTTGGGGCTATAGTCTTCCACTGTGAAATCACTTTTGAGCTTGCCATGCAGTCCCATGCCTGTGTTTACATCATCCCCTGTTGCTCCTTAACTGACAGTTCACCCCTGATGGATTTGTGGAATAATTTTAGATTGTCTTCAGCCACGTCCACAATATTGTTTTCATTCAAAGTTTTCTGTACCTCCTTACAAATTCTCCTATATTAATTTCTTGCTTCCTTATATTTTTCAAATGCTGGTTGGCTTTGGTGTCACCTGTGTTTTCATCATAGCACATAGCTACGTTCCTTCACTTTTTGACATTATTTATTGCACCACTCTTTTTTTTAAACTTACGTCATTATTTAAGGCTAAAAATCTTTGTGTTCCTAATCCCTCAATGTAAATTTCATGAAATGATCTACCACAATGCCGTGATGCTTTGCTACTGAACTCCAATTCCTAATATATGTTGATATAGAAATTCTTGAAATTTGTATAATCATCAAGATTATACCTCCCATGAGTCAGAATTCATTGCTGTTATTCTTACTTTCTCATTTAAGCGTGCTTACTCTTTTTTGTGTATAATTACCTATTTTCACTGTATGGGTAGGGAGTTTTATTAGACTCTTTGGGGGGGGGCATATGTAGACTATTATGTACTGTCATACAACTTTTTAAGTTTCTCTTCATTGTCTGCATTAACCACATCTTTATTTCGATTAATTTTTCCAGCTCTCTTATACAATAAAGGTATTACTTCACTCGTTTCTTCACAGGTTTCATGCTTAATTTCATCTTGTTCTACAGTCCCTATATCTTTGGAAGAACCATTTACTGTCTATGTCATCAGTGTGTTCTAAAAACTCAATGGTTACAGTCAGGTCACCCTCACTCCCTCTTCCATGGTAGCCATATTTAAGGCCTCTAGTGTCTTTCTCTGTAACTCAGCTGTCTTAATTCTGGTACCATCTCTGTTGCTGTCCTCTTGACCTTCTCTGTTAGCTCTGTGCTTTCTTCATATATCATGAATGATGTAATAGTATGTGTTGTATGTTATTTCATTTAATACAGTATGCCATGCCTTATCTTGTGCCTCCTATACGTTAGTTTCAAAGGCTATGATCTTCCCCCCATGGCTTTCATATCTGTCGTTTGTTTCCTTAGTGTAGGCCTGGTCCTCTAGACTGTTTGCTACTACAACCTAACATTTGTTGATGTTGTGTAGGAGGGGAAGTTACATTTTAGAGGAATTCATCTGATACTTTCTTGAAAAAGCCTAGTGGATCATAGTGTTAGCCTGCTGTTGCCACTATAGTTGTCTCCAGTAAGTAGAAAAGTTAATAGCCCTTGCCAGAATCAAAAGAATTCCTTCTCAGGTCCTCTTTTATTATTTTCAAAGATAATTCCCAGTACTTAGGATAACTTCAGATGGCTGGAGACTTGATGAGGGCATTAGTGTGGGAGCTGTTCTTATTTTGGTGGAGTCATGGATCTGGTGTGGGTATTGTAGTGTGAGTACATTGATAGGAGTGTATGTATGGAGTTCGCCGACCATCAGAAACATGCTGGACTGTACCTGACCTCTCTGCTCTACTTTTCAGAAGCTCTTTGGGTACACTAATGGGTAGCACATACACACAAGTGCACAGGCACACACACATACACTTATAACCAAGTTAATCTGAAACATTGTTGATGAAGTCCAACCAGTGCGAATATAATAAGGATCAGTCAGTGAAAGAAGGCCTCAGTGTGAGTGGCATCTAGCAGAAGGTAAGCTGCAAGAAGTTTTGTGAGATGGACTTTTTTTTTTATGTTGAAGGCTGTCACAGACAAAGGTCCATATCATGGCCAGGCCTTAATTGAAATATAGAGAGAATTATGAAACGAAAAAGAAAAGACAGAGGAAAGTATTTACAAATTTTTGAGAAAGTGAAAGATCTATCTTTTGAAATGTGCCAGGACATAATTATTAGGAAAGCCATGAGAAGATAGAGCATTCCAAAGCTTCAACATGTAGGGAAAGAAGCAGGTATCAAAATGATGCACCCTTGAGTTGCCTATGGCCACGCAATAATCATGTGATGCAGCAGCTTGCCGAGTATTGCATGGTCTAGCTAGTGGTGGGGGCACAAAAAACAGCCAGCTCTAGGAAGCAAAAACCAAAGTAATACCTATAGAAGAGGGAAAGTGAACCAACTTTACAGCATAGGGCAAGGGGGTCAAGTTTGGAATTTAATCTGGGACAGTTTATAAGTCAGATCACTTTCAACTCGACTCTTTCAAGTATGCATACAGAGCTAGAACCACCCTAAATGTGAGAGCAATATTTCATACAAGGATGAATCATTTCCTTGTATAAATGGAGCAACGGTTCAGAAGAGAAGTTTCAACATCTAAACAGAACACCCAGTTTCATAGAGGTAGACTTAGCTATTCCTGTAATGTGGGGTTTCCAAGATAGAGTGGATGTTACAGCAATACCAAGTATGTTCATTGAGTCGAGATGAAACTACAAAACTGTCAAAGGAGAGACAAGGGTTGTGAGGAGTTTACAATAGAGAGATGGGTAGAAATTGGGTCTTGGAGGCATTGAATTTAACAAGATTTTGTGTACCCCTTTGAAAATCCTGTCCGAGTTTATTAAGGAAGCTGTATCAAGATGAGATGCAGATCAATTGAGAGAAGAGGGGGCAGAATTGAAATATGTAGGTGAATGCAGTGTTGAGTCATCAGTGTATGAGTGCATTGGATTACTTGTGGAGGAAAGGAAATTGTTGAAAAAAAGGAGAAAAAGTGAAGAGGACAGGATAGAACCATAAGGGATACCGCAGTTGAGGAGGAAAGGGAGAAGGCTGATCCATCAACAACCACAGAGATAGATCAGCCAGAGAGGAAGCTAAATATGAAGGAGCAAAGTGAGGGAGAGAAGCCAGAAGAGGGGAGCTTAGAGATGAGACCCTAATGCCACACCCTGTCAAATTCCTTAGATATGTCAAGGGCAACTACACATGACCCCCCAAAATCTTTCAGGGATGATGACCAAACATTGGTAAGATACAAAAGAATATCACCTGTGGATCTTGCCTTATGGAAGCCATATGGGTGATCAGGGAGAAGACTGTGATTTTCAAGGTTTTTAAAGATATAGAAGTTGAGCAGGATTTCAAAGACTTTGGAAATGATATATGCCAAAGCAATAGGATGATAGTTAAGGAGTCAGAACGGTCATCCTTCTTAGGGATGGGATGTATCAATGCATGCTTCCAAGAAGGAAATGTTATGGTTTTTAAACAGGAATAGAACAGACGAGCAAGCACAGGTGCAAGTTCATAGGCACTCTTTCAGTACATGGGGATGTATGCCATCAGGACCATAAGCCTTGCTTGTGTCCAGAGAAAGAAGCACTTTTTAGACAGTCTGAAAAGAGATTACAGGAAGAGGCATATGATTAGTAAGAGGACCAGACTCCCACTTTAGGAGAATAGTTAAGAAGATCAACTACTTGCAAGCAAATATTAGAATTGCATTCAGTTTCATGGATGAGAAGATATTTAGCAAGCAGTCCACATCATACATAAGGTGAAAATCAAAAAATGCTTGTAAAGTTTGGTCATTGCACCTAAAATAGTAGAGAGAGCTAATAGAGAAGGTCCAGAGGAAAGGAAGAAAGAAGGCACCAGAATTGAGAGATGAGTTGGAGTGGATACAATGGGGGCTGAAATTTGCCTACTGTAAAAGAGATAAAAGAGTGAAGAGTGACCTGGTCCTTTCTAAGTTTTTAAAACAGATTGATGGTGTAGACAATGAACAGTTCAGAAGATGTAGAAAGTGAACAGCCAAAGCATACAAGATGAAATTTAAGCAAGAAATTTATGTGAAAAAAAATTGTACTTCTATAGTATTTTATAGTGGTACCTGAATGGAATAAAGTGAATGCAGACACGGTAAATGCAGATAACTTATGTAAATTTAAAGATGTATGATAATAGAGAGGTAAAAAGCATTCCTCCAGTCCCTGCTGCCCCCCATATATGATACTGAAAGGTAAAACAAAAATATCTCCAATCCCCCCTGCTCCTCCTCATGGGATCAGTGCTGTTCTCTTTCAGAACCTGACGGGAGGGAAGGGTTTTCTGAATCCCCTTGTCAGTTCATGACTCCTAAAAAGTCGTATGTATCAGTATTTTTCCTTTTGTTTTTGTAGTCCAGCCCAAGGGGCTAAAATTTTATGTGCCTCCAAGGGATACACAACTCCTTTTCTTTCCTTTTCAAGTTAAGTACAGATGCTACTGGGGTTAAATGACTGTGCCACATGGGGATGATATGACTGGGCCACAATGGATGGGGTACTTGGGGAATAACCTTAACAGGGAAGAATGACTAGGGAGTAATATAACCAGGGTACAATGGCTAGGGCACCTGGGGAGTGATACAATCACGGTACAATAGCTGGAGCACCTGGGGTGTGATACAACCAGGATACAATGGCTAGGGCACCTGGGGAGTGATATAACTGGGGAACTATGACTAGGGTACCTGAGGAATGACATCAGCAGGGTAGAATGACTTGGGTATCTAGGAAATGATATAAGTGGGGTAGAATGTTTAGGTCACCTAGGAAATTATAAAACTGGAATACAGTTGCTGGGACACTAAGGGAGTGACATAAGGAGGATATCACACCTTGGGAGTGATATAACAGAGGTGCAATGGCCGGCGCACTTGTGGAGTGACATTTTTGGCGTAGCATGACTGGGAGAACTGGGGAAGAGTATAATTCAGTGGACTTTGGTAACTGTAGTTAGTGTATGGTTCGATATCAGTTGGTTTGATTTTATCTTTGTATACGGGATTTAATTCACCCTAATTTATTGTTCAGGCGACACGACCTTTGGGAGAGGAATGTAAGTACTTATTCGCAAGGTCACTGGATTTCCTGTTATTACTGGCTGGTTGGATGACACCATCGTGATTATATGGTTGTCTAGCATACGTGGCATCATCTGGCTGCTGATCATGATATACAACATGGAAATTTTACCTTGCTCGGAATACTGTTTTAGTAGTAAGCATATTGCGGGGCTCTAGTATTAGATTAAGGTGGTACCATAGTTGTGAAGATGTTGTGGTGACAGTATTGGGCATACTGTAGTGTCATTGTGGTTTTATAATACTGGATTAATGTGGTGCCATATTTGTGAAGATATTGTGGTGCCATAGTATTGGATATACTATAGTGTCATTGCGGTGCCACAGTATTGAATTAATGTCGTACTATAGTTGTGGATTTATATGCTTACTTTGCAGTCATCTACAGTGAAGTCTGTTTCCCATGTCTCTGTCCAGTTTGTGTAAATCACTTAAAATCTTAAGGTAATCTTCCTTTGGTTCAGGTACGTTTTCATATTTTGTACCTTCGCCAAATTCTGAAATTCTAAAGGCGAGTGTTTTCTCCATATTATTGATACACATGATGGGAAGCATGGGCCTAAGGACAAAGCCTTTTAGTACCACTCTTTATTCACGTGAAGCCAGTCGGACACTTTCTTATTTAATATCCATATTTTGTTTCCTGTCTGTGAGTTAGCCAACTATCCACGTGTGTATCTGATTTCCTGTGTTGTGTGTCGTGAATCGGCTGGCTCAGGGGCGAATCACCTGGCCATGAGACGAAGGTTGTTTTCCATAGGGTCGCCTGGGATGATGGTTGTTTGGGGTCAGCTGGGTTGAGGTTTGTGTGGTCTGGGTCAGCTGAGACAAGAGTTGTGTAACCTAGATTAGCAGAAAAGAAGATTGTGTGGCCTCTTTAGCTGGGACCGGGTTTATTTGGCCTGAGGTCAGCTGGGACCAGGGTCGTGTGGCTTTGGTAAGCTGGAACGAGGAATGTGTAGTCTGTGGTCTGCAGTTACGAAGGGTGAGTTGCTTTGGTCATCTTGAGCAAGGTTTGTTTTGTGTGTCCTAGGTCAGCTGGCATGACGGTTGTGTAACCGGAACGAGGTTGTGTGGCTAACGTATTATTTACCAAAGACTTCGATATCGACCCAACAGATGGCAGCATCAATAATGTAAACGGTAGCCTATCCGTCCAATAGATGGAAGCACGAGGGATGTAAACAAACAGTTGGCGGGCTCATTCGAGAAGCTGGATACAGTATTTTCCTTGTGTTTATGTAACTATAGTTGAGATAAAGAAGGTTGTTGAGGTGCTTGCAGAGCTACAAAAGGAAGTCGTCACCCCAACAAACTTACTACATAACCAACTTGACGGTGTTCCCTCATCTGGCCTCGGTGTGAAGGTTATATCCCTAATTTACCCCCCAAACTCAATAATTCGGTAAGTGAATGATTGTTGAATGGTTACACGTGTGTCGTTAATCAAACTGTCTTTGAAGGAGCAAGGCGACATGCACTTTTTCTGTTAGTAAAAATATTTTCCTAATGGATATTCACCTGTGAATGCTATCGGATTTTTAGAAATACCCGTGTCTTCCCATGAATTGTTGAAGTCCGTGTTATTTGAGAAATATGATATTTCAGGGGTTGTAGATTCAGATAAAGTTCCAGTTTAGGAGATGAGGAAAATTGGGGTAAAAATGATGAAAATAAACGAAATTTAACAAACATCGAAAACCTAACCTAACATAGCCTACCCTGCTTCATAAAAGTCAAGTTTAGTAACGCATTACTGTTACCTTTGGATATTAAAATGACTTCTGCAGTGTTAATGTTTAGAGAATGCAAGAACAGTTGCCAAGCATGATTTTGGGCTTTATATTTTATTAATCGACATTAAGTAAAGCATTATTACACAACTGACTAGACTTGAGAAACCAGCAGCACTGCTGACTATACTAGAGGCACCAGCAGCACTGCTGACTATACTAGAGGCACCAGCAGCACTGCTGACTATATTAGAGGCACCAGCAGCACTGCTGTGGTTATGTATATCACGGAAAATAAATGCTTTAGTTGGTGATACACTCTTAGAGAATCAACAGAACATATGAAAGTTAATTTTCAATTGCAAGTTGGTGTTAGTAATTGCATAGAGGCCTGACATTAGTTTATGATAATTATAAAACTATGTTTTATCTTGTTTAGTTATATTTTTGTAATCTCTTCTTGGTATTTTTTACTTTGTTCCATTCATTCATTTTAAATATTTACTGTATGAGCTATTATACATGATGAAAGACTTATATATATATATATATATTTGCAGGAAGCATGTTGCATTTTTTGGGTCTCAGTGCTTGCACAGTATTACAGTGTCTTGTAAAATCATACATATTTACTTTGTAGAATACAGTGAAACTAATGTTCTAAGTCATCTTAACCCATATCATTAACTTGTCACTGCAGACATGTCAAATATGAAGTCTTGCGTGTGCTTTTGTTCACTGCAACCATTTCATATGTGATTTCATAAAATGCCTACACATATGTTTAGATGGGAAATCTGCACTAATCCTTCATGTGACAGTAATGTCGTGCTACCTAACACCAGTTGATATTTTATACACCACATTGTCACTAACCATCAAAATGCTGTGGGGCATGACATGTCATTTTTGTGCTTCCAAGGCTGCAAAGAAAATAATGGATTTATATCATCAATATACACGAATAATATCAATAATGTAACACATTTTTGGGGAATTACATGATTGCTTAGTAAGATGTGCATAAAGAATTCCATAGAGAGTGGAGGCATTGTATGCTTGGAAGTATTGCAGTCTGATCATGTATTCATTTGAAAATTTCTTCAGGAGAGAGTGAGTGTAGAATGGCAGAAGGTGAAAGCAAGTGAAGTGAGGGGAGTGGCTGAAGAATGGGATGTATTGAGGGAGGCAGTGATGGAATGTGCAAAAGATGCATGTGGCATGAGAAAGGTGGGAGGTGGGCAGATTAGGAAGGGTAG
>JAYMFT010214837.1:0-11451 GCA_038088735.1 Panulirus argus
GTGGGCGCCCACAGAGAGCTGACCGACCTCTCCAGACGCCTGGACGAAATCACGGCGCCTTCCAGACCCAACAGGTGAGTAGGTAGTGGCGTCTTCCAGACCCAACAGGTGGGTGGGTAGTGGCGCTTCCAGACCCAACAGGTGAGTGGGGAGTGACGCCCTCCAGACCCAACAGGTGGGTGGGAAGTGGTGCCTTTCAGATCCAACAGGTGGGTGGGTTGTGGCACCCTTCAGACCCAAAAGATGGGTGTGTAGTGGCACCAACCAGATCTAACAGGTGGGTAGTGGGCTCAATCCAGACTGACAACACGTAAAAGGAAGGCTTCCACTGAGGGCAATAAAAGCAGGAAAATGGCTGATTCTTGGATGCCTCTAAAGATGAAACTGGAATCACGTTTGGTCGACTCCAAATACACCTGACGCGCCATGAAGAGCTTAAAGCTTAGGTATGCAGGAGGTGGCCTTGCTAGTTCCAGGCACACGGGGAGGAGAGTCCCCGGGTCTATGCACAAGAGGAGGGAATCCACCAGAAAATTTTCCATACTGATGTCATTTACATAACCGTATACTCACACTGCGAACTCGTTTGCTGACGGTAAGCAACGCATGATTGGCCATTCAAACATATCACCATCATCAAGTTTCTTCCCACATATATTTGAATTTTAAAATGTAATTTCAATATAGTCTAAATAACACCTCAATAATGTTCTCGATGTTTCACTCATTCCGAATCAACCAGAGATAATGTGTCAGTACAGACATGTTGGAAAAAAGTATAAGACGCAAAATTCTCAATCTTTCTTCACACTAGACTTTCACAACTGTTACTTGTCATATGTATCACAACAGTTATACGCATTTAACGTACTCCCCCAAATCTATGTATACCTAAGAGTTCATTACCATAAAGGGCGTGGCAATAAGTTTTAATACAGTTCATGTTCTCCTTTCCCGTACGTGGGCAGCGCGAGGACCCTGACCAGCCGCTCCCCGCCTCTCAGGTCCCCGTCAAGATCTTCGTCAGGAGTCGCACCTTACAGGGCAGACTCCCCTCCCAGGTCAGCTGGTAGACTTATTTTCCAAGTCAGCTGGTAGAGTAATCTTCCAGGTCACCCGGTAGATTAATCTTCCGGGTCAGATGGTAGACTTATCTTCTAGGTCAGCTGGTAGACTTGTCTTCTATATCAGCATACATTCCCATTTATTAGTCGCATTCCTATTTGAGGCTTCATTAATGTCATACGCAGGTTATAAATTTCTCCATTCTCAAACTACAATGTCCTTATTTCTTCTAAAATATTAGTTTTCTCTTGTTTAAACTATATCAGAGTTATTTCCTTTTATGCTTAGAACTATCCTACGACTTCAACAATGGACTATTTTCTATATGCAGTTGACATATTTTCACTGTTCACCGAATAATTACCCTGTCTAAATTCTGTTTCCTCGCTCATCCATACTCGACTCTCACCAACTACGACACTTCTTCCTCCCTCTTGACTTTCTCCGTCACTAATCTCCCCTTGCCACCTCCCTTCCATTGACTAATCTCCTCAAGCTACCTCCCCTCCTCCGTCACCTCAAACTATCTCCCCTCCTCCGTCACCAACTTCCCAAGTATAAGATGCACACCTCCCTTTATCTCGTCACTCACCTCCCTACCTCCCTCGCCACTAATCTCACCCAAGCCTCACCTAGCCGCCTCCTCCCTTTCCCTGCTACAGGATGCCCGTCGACCAGAATTTCCTGCACATGTCGGATGAGCTGAGGGCGCTGGCTGACGACGCCCACAACCACCGCCCGAATACTCGCAGCATCCGCCGCCCACCCTCCGCGCACGCCCGCACGCCCAGCCCCGGTAAGCGGCCCTCCACTGACGAAGACGAGGACATCTAGAACCATACCCTCGATGAACCGAACATTAAACTATGAAACTATTAAAGGCTGCGGGAGTCTGTACTTTACTTCAAATGTCTGTTATGTGAATACATATTACACAGGAACTTCCACATTTCTGACTATTTTTGAAACCTAATAGGCTACAACATTTTTTATTTTAAAAAATAAAATTATTTTCATGGGGTATTTAGAAAAAAAAACAGGGTAAGAGCCGTGTGCCAAAGAGGGATGAAAATGAGCAAGGTTTAAGATCTCGAAAAACCAAAGTTATAAGCCATATATAAGCAATCACATCCACGTAAACCTTAACCATATGTATCTTGGCAGGCCAGTGCCATATTTAAACCCACCGATACCGAGTACCCAGCAACCCAGTGCGTCACCCTCTATGTTCACTTTCCTCCTCCCGCTTGGAGATTTACTTGTTCTGTAAAATTCTACAGAAAATTACTGCTCATGGTCTCTTTATATGTCTAAGTCCCGTAGATAGAACCGGAAGAAAAATCCCTGAAGTCGGCGGCCCCTGCTTCCTCCCCTCTCCTGCACGCCCCTGGGGCTCCGGGTGACTATCCTAGGTTTTCAAAGCAGTAGGATAAAAGGAAATTTGAGCATGGAAGTCATGAGTCCGCAAACTACAAAAAAAAAAAATAAGTACTACTCGGGGACGCTAAGGGCCAGCGCCCCAAAAAATTCGAAACAAGCCCCTTCTTTTGAGTATATTTGTCTTCCACTTTAAAACGGTAAAACTATCGTTTCTGTAAAAAGTTCAAAAAAAATCGTTCAAATAACATCAAAAACCACAAGAAAAACACTTTCAACCAAACTAAACCTAAACCTATCAAAATTCGCTAATGTCCGAAACTGTAATAGTAGAAAATATTGAACATTAGAGCGCAGAAGCCAAAAAGCAACAGATGACGGGAAAACTGCACTCGTCCCTCAGGGAAGCATAGGTCTAGCAACTAAAAAAACTACACACAAAAGACAAACAAAATGGCCCAATCCTAAAGGATCCTCAGTGTCCACGGTTCCTCGTGCCAAACCTGGCACTTGACTGGGACACTATTTCTGTCCTAGAGTCCCTATGGATCATCAGTCACAACACTGATTGTCACTAACCTTAAAAAATGGTGTTTGTGTTGCTGAATCACCTCTCAAAACACGCGGCTCGTTGAGAATGCACGTTTGTAACACCCACCAAAACATCAAAAACGTCGACAACCTGGATCGGACGATAACGAACATACGCGTACGATACGGCTCGTTATGGTAGAACTGATATATTTTCATGATCCGTTTCAAATTATTTTGAGTACTATTTATTTTTAATTAATCTATGTACTTTGGCAATTTCCATGAATATATAATATGATGAAAAACTACTCGCAATGATTCGTTACAAAGGTGCACAAAAAGTTAAAAGACACGGTAACTTCTTTTCATTTCGTACGATAATTTCTTTCGTTAGTTTCCACAACACACACAGACGACACGAGTATTATGTACAGGATTATGTTGCCTTGTTGCTCGGCGTGGATGTAACAACTGTTACAGAATTGGGGGGAAACAAACTATAAAACTCTCAAGCAAAATGAAACTCAGAAATATTTCACACGTGCACAGATTCATAACTAGAGTAAGTTTCCAAGTTCATGGCACTCCTCTCTGTCTACCTACATTTTAACTTGAGCCTTACAGCACTTCCCCTAAACAAATTTTTTCGGAAAAGGTGATAAGTAATGCTTCAAATCTTTCATGTATGATATAAATCACTTCCTCTTAGTGTTAGGATCATATTAATCCTCATTTCCTCTCTTTAAAATGGTAAGGTGGTGTCCGTAAACTGGTATGTTACCGAATTTACTTCTACAATTGTAGTATACTGCATGATAATTACATAAAACAGCTCGATAGCGGGAAGGACTATGAAGATTAAAGTACATAAAACGTTAATAGAAAATAAACAGACCAATGAAAACCTTACCCAGGTTGTACAAGGGGTTTAGATATCCCTTAATGCTCGATGGGTATTGTTGAGATATCCGAATGTTGTGTGCACCTCGCATGGTGAACTATGTGCTTTTAGAGCTCTTGGAAATTTGTTATTGTTTAATTTTTGAGAGTGTCTCTAGAGCTAGCACTTAGTTTTTGCATGCTCGGAAACTGGGAGAGTCGAGTACACACAAGACCTCGCAGTGTGTCTAGGTAAAGTGTTAAGGTAAGGTTAGGTTAGGTTAGGTTACGGGTGTTGGGATTTGGGTGTTAGATTAGGTATTTGATTGAAGGTTAAGTTAGGTTTGAGAACTTTGGCAATAAACTTTTTGCAGCCCTAGACAAATAAATATGATTGAAGTATCTGACAAATTCCTGCGATTACACATGAACCCAGCTGCTTCACTACCCAGGTCTGCAGAAATGAGAGCCAGGCACTAGTTCCATAGACAAATCCTTAATCTTCTATAAGAATATATTCATAAACTTGCAGATGAGAATGATTAAAACATTTTTTCTTTGAAAGGCACATGGCTACACAACTGGATAGAAGACCATAAAAAGTACGTAGTTTGGAAATGTCTTGGAAAATAAGGTGAATGTCAACTGAAAGGAAACCTGTATTAGAGAGTCCTATGTCCTGTGGATTTCCAGAAGAGTTTCACATACTTTTGTATTAACTCGACATTTTTCTTGATCTTCATAGTGGAGACTTTTACTGTAGCCACCCCCTTGATGGGAGTTGCTGGAGGGAACGGGCATCAGAGATATAGATAGATAGATAGCTTCATAGATTTACTCTCTATCAAGTGATTGCAGGGCAAATGAAATTACTTTATTTCTAACAAGGGGCCACAGTACAAGACTGCAATGGTGTGTGGGCTAAATGTGGCCAGTAGGTTACCTAGTGTTTTTTTGGCTTGCTCACAGGCCTTAAAATCAGATAATGTTAAAGAAGTAAAAGTAAATACACTTTCAAATGACACGAAACAATCTTAGCTTACTTATATTTTTCTTATATAGTTTATGGATGTGTTTAATAACCTGTACATATTGCATGTATGATTTTATATATCATACATAACAGGTAGATGATGGATGCAAGCGAATGAAGCTATTTCTTCGTCTGTTCTTGGCACTACCTTGCTAACATGGGAAATGGTGGACATGTATGGAAAAAATTATTTAAAGCAAACTCACATTTAATATAATAAATACTGTCTTGCTTGTTTAAATTTGGAGTAATTTTTAGTACTTGGGTTAGCTAAGATTCTTTTAAATGTAAAATTGAAAAAAATACGCTATCCTAACCTTGCAAAACCATGTATATGTCCCATTTTATTATTGCTCTCTTGCTGTCTTATGAGTTGATTATCATATTAGTATTTTATAACTTTACCAGAAAATTAATGCACTTTCCTTTGAATTAACATTTCTAAATTATCCCAACAGAGTGGGTAGAGCTTTGAAGAGCAGTATAGGACAGAAATTAGGTTTCAGTGAAAATGAGTATGTTATGTTAAGTTACAACTAACAAAAACCATACTTATATCTGAAAATTTTTGTAAATGGTGATGTCTCTATTTTATTACAGATCTTTTCAACGAATAGCAAGATAAAACCAAAGTTTGATTTCAAGCTGTATGAAGATACTGCTGAGGCCATAAAACAAGGATCTCTGAAGCCTCGTAGTCATGCAGGATCCCTTTCTGTCAGCACAATTACTCTACCTGATAAACTTACAGATGCTGCTACTCTTGTTCTAGCTGGTTGGTTTGTGAAGATTAAGTGATGAGCATGTACTTTTTGTGTATAGTGATTGTGCTTCAATCTTTTCTGAATGTTATGGTTTGTAAGAGTAACAGATGTACTCTTGTAATGAGAGAAGATACTTCCTGTACACATACACTCGGCAATAATAAATGGATGTGAGCAGATGCTGCCTTTCTTCATCTGTTCTTGGCACTACCTCACTAACACAGGAAATGGCAAGCACGTATGAAAAACATACAGGTAGCGTGTACTGTAAGCAGAATGAATGTATGCATTCATTCTTTTAATACAGCTGCTTTAGAGTAATTTTTGTCAATGAATCAATCATACAAATCCAGTATATGAAAGACATGAAGTGAGAGGGAAGAGCGGATTTAGGTTATTTAAAAGACTAGTTGAGGAATCATATCAAGTGAAGAAGCTCTGTGATGGATGACACGACAAATGATTGTAGCAGAGGAATGAGGGATCAGACGGTACAGTTTGTAGTTGCAGGTGATGCCAACAGAATATACACATTAGTAAGTATGTGGGTTTGAAAGCACATTCCCCCGCACAAGTAAGGCCATAATTCTATATCCTCTAGGTTTAAGGAAGACATTTTAGAACTCAGTATTATGTTTCTGATAAGAAACTGTATGATAGGGAGTGAATATGGTGTGAGGTCTGTGAGAGTTAAGGTAGGGCTTATCATACTATGATAGTAATATAAATGTCAGCTTTGTGTATCTAATGTCTAGGAGTAGAATGAAAAAAACAAGGATGAAATTCAGGATATTGTAAATGAAAAACAGAGCTATCCGAGAAACAACCAGATGAAGATGTGATTTGGAAGCACTTGAAGAATGTGCACTGATAAAAAGAAAGTATGGGCTATTATTCAATTCTGAATAGCGATATGTGGGAAGGGCAAGTAAAGGGGCTGAGAAGAAAATGGAAAGGTAAAGTGTGAAATTTTGTTAATTCCATTTTATCCATTTCATTATCTTCCTTAACTTGTCATTTGAAACTAGCACTGTTAACAAAGGCCTCAAGTTTGCAGAAGCATAGTACCGACTCCTAGAAGTTTGAAAAGAAGCAGTTCTTCACAGTGTTCATTAGAACTCATGATTATTTAAATCTCAACATATTTTTTGATATATAGGAGACTGTTATGTTGATGAACTTTTTAAAAAAAATTTGTGGTATAACTGTATGAAGGAATAGTAGTTCCAACAATATTATATGGTTGCGAGGCATGGGCTATAGATAGAGTTGTACGGAGGATGGTGGATGTCTAGGAAATGAAATATTTAAGGACAACATGTGGTTTCAGATGGTTTGATCGAGTAAGAAATGTAAGGGTAAGGGAGATGTGTGGTAGTAAAAAGTGCGAGGTTGAGAGAGCAGAAGAGGGTGTGTTCAAATGGTTTGAGAGAGCAGAAGAGGGTGTGTTGATATGGTTTGGACATATGGAATGAATAAGTGAGGAAAGGTCGACAAAGAGGATATATGTGTCATAGGTGGAGGGAACAAGGAGAAGCAGGGACCAAATTGGAAGTGAAAGGATGGAGGGGACAGGGAAGAAAGAATACTTCCCACATATTCCCTGCATGTCGTAAAAGGCGACTAAAAGGGGAGGGAGCAGGGAGCTGGAAATCCTCCCCTCCAGTTTGTGCTTTTCCAGAAAAAAAACAGAGAAGGGGCAAAGTGAGGAATTTCCCTCTAAAGCTCAGTCCTCTGTTCTTAACGCTTACCTCGCTAACACGGGAAAAGGCGAATATGTATTAAAAAAAAAATATATATATATGTATATGTATTGTGCATATATGTGCATGTATGTACAGATGTGTGTATATGAGTGGATGTGTCTTCGTCTGTTTCCTGGCATTACCTCGCCAAAACAGGAAACAGCAATCAAGTATAATAACTAATGATTGTTAATAAGATTATTCAGAATAAAAGAGGTCTATGACATGAAGAAAAAAAAATTCTATAACATCAGTAGCGTTTTCACAATATATTTTTTATTCCAGATTATCCAGAAAAGAGCTTGAAAAATGATGCCAAAAAGCTTGCTTCTTACTTGTGGTCTAGACACCCACCACTGGAAGCTGATGAATACAAGGGAAAACTGAAAGAAGTGGAAGAAATCATTAGGCAACAAGGTACATGATAGCTGAGTTCATCATCATATATTTAGAAATTATTGAAGGCCCCTTTATCTCCTTAAATGGCCAAAACATTAACCACAAATAGAAAATTTGGTAACTCCCTCTTAAGATTGTTTTAACATCTCAATAAAAATTTACAGGTTAATATGGCTTTATGATGAACAGTTGTTTTGATATATTCAATTTACATCTCGCCTTACATCTTTGTTTACATACTTGCTGTGCTTATTTCCCCAGACTTAGGATTTTTATGGAATGTATTCATCTTTTTCCATGATGTTTTTGTCAGTGGCAACAGTTCGTTATACTTAGGGGACCCTGATCTATACATGGAACTCTTTCTTTGGTTAAGTTATTGTCCTATGAGTATGTACACTAATCTAGGTTGGGAAAAGCTTGTCGAGAGTGGAAAACCAACTTTAAGCCTCAAAATCAAATACATTCAACAGCCCTTCATAATGTTCGCTCTGTCTCTTCTTCACCTCGTCTCTGCTTATTACCACTTCCCTATCTGCCTATGCCCCCTAATTAAACCCTCACCTGCCACTGTACCCATTCATACATTTAAATAAACCATGAATAATACTTGATCCCCTCACATCAAAATTGCTGACACACTCAGCTCTTCCCAAAACACATGCCTCTCTTCCAAACTCCTCTCATTTCCAGGTGCATAACCACAAACAATCATCCACTTCTCATAATCCACTTTCAATATTTCTCACATCAATCTGTTCCACACATTCCCACAACTCTTTCAGCAGAAGTGTTACCCCCTTCCTTGACTTTTACCCATAAACTAACCTCTGACTTTACCTCAAGACATTCCCAAACCAATTTTTCCTTTCCCCTTGAAATTAGCTTCATTCACATCAAGAATATTCAGGTTCCTCTCCTCAAAAATACCTCCTTTCTCATCCTAGTTACATCAATAAACATTCTCTGCCTCACTTCACCAAAATTTATATTAATATTTTATAAACTACTTCCACTCTGCTTTCTTCTTTTGCAGAAAGATTTGACCCAGAGTCTCCTGAGATAGTGGAAGAGGACAGAAAACGACTTTTAGACTCCAGGAGGTCAAAAGTTTATGAGAAAATGAAAAGGGTAATCTATAATTGGAATCCCATCATTTATGATAAATACAAGTAAGCACAATGTAATGCTGTCATAACGAGCATAAAGGTAAATGACACCAATCCCATATCTGTGGATACATATATCATCTCAGCTACCATACAAGAAAAAATACAATTTTTCCCCCTGTACCACGTTCAATCCCTTTTCCTCTTTAAATCAAAATCACATGTACAGTATATCCTTATTCAAGCAAGCAGTGTTTGGTACATAAGAATATTCTTCAGAATGTCATTTTTAAGTTACTGTCTGTACATTAAAGGATGCTTAAAAATCGTCCTTTCTGCTGATAATAGCTGGGCCCAAATATGGCATGTTTTTTCATTCCCATTATGGGAGCATCATTCCAGATTTAATCCTCACATTACACATTCTCTCTGTTTTATGTACTGTATTCAAAAGTGCGCACAAAAACATCACTTACAGAACATCTTTACATCTTATATGAGTGAAGAGAAAACCAAAAAAGTAGTATACTTTCCTCTGTATTGGTATGGGAAATTGTTGAATTGACAGGGAGGTAGCCATGGCTAGAGGGACAAATCTAAAGCATTTATGGATGTGTAAGATGATCATTTTTTTAACTGTGATTTTGGTGTAAATATTCTTACATACATTACATATACTATGGATTTTTTACAATTGTAGGCATGATTTCACACATCCAGTACATATCATTTATACATTCTTTACATAATATATGTATATTTTATATTTTGTAAGCATCATTTATACAGACTGGACATTCTTTAGGTAAGTGAAAAAATACTTATATTTTTTTCGTCTGTCTCCTGGCACTACCTCGCCAGCACAGGGGGTGGCAATGCTAATTCCTGTGGGTCGGGGTGGCATCAGGAGTGGATAGGGGCGAGCAAGTGTGAATATGTACTTGTATATGCATGTGTATGTATGTATATATGCATATGTTGGTATGTATATATATGTACTGTGCATATATGTGCATGTATGTGTGTATGTGGGGGATGTGTCTTTCTTCGTCTGTTTCCTGGTGCTGCCTCGCTGACGCGGGAAACAGCGATCAGGTATAATAAGTAATAAATAAATAATAAACAATAATACAATATGAATATTTTCTTTACTGTAAAACTGGCTATAACAATTGCTCCATAAATCTTGTTTCCAACAAGGTTGATGCAGTTACACTTTCTTTGACATTTATGGGAGACTTTGATGTCAGATATTTTTTCCATGTGTTTTTACATTCCTGGTGACATCTTTGGGTAAGATTTGGAAAAATAAATAAGCTGGGAATTCAAGTGAGGAGGCAAAGTTTAAAGCCATAGTGTGTATTCGGTGTACTACTACATGCAGCCACAAGTGTTGAGGCACAATGAAAGGACTTAGGGTTTTTTAAGTGAGTGTAGTTGCATTTGAAATCTTTCATTTGAAAAACCAGATTGGAACATTCTCCCGTGTTATGAGTTTTTATGGGCATTCCACTTTCTGACATGAGGCAACACTGAATATTTAAAAGAAGACTGAATTTTATGCCAGAGGTGCAGAGAAATCCAGGGACCTGCAGCTTTTGCGATTTTTTTTATGAATTAGTGGGAGTATTGTACATTCTGTTACACTGTATGTGTTAAGTACAGTAGAAACCATTTTTTTTTATGGAAAACTATGAACCAGACAAAAAAATAACTAGTTCTTAGGAAAACATTACTGAAAAATTACTAATTATTGTTACAGATCATCTGTATATGCTGTTGCACGTATGGCACCAGACTTTGCCTCCTTAGTGAGAATACTGAACGAGATAAAGAAGCGGGATTCACAGTTCTCACCTCGAACTATGCTTGACTTTGGATCAGGAGTTGGCACCAGCATGTGGTAAGTATAACGTGACTAGATTTGCAATTTTCATAAAAAATTTAATGAAACCTACACCACTAGCCTAACCCTAGCCATATGTAAAGTTTTTCATGTCTTGCCATACAAGAACAGCACAACAGATTTTTTATTTCATTTTTTTTTTTTTTCTTTTTTTTCTAAGTTTGATAGCCAGTGATTAGCTTAATGTTTACACATTAGGTACCTTATTTAGAAATGAAGACTTGACAAGATATTAACTTTTTTGGGGTGTAATTAATTTTATCGGTCTCCCTGTAGGTTACAATATATTTTTTCAATTTATGAAAAGGAGCAGAAAATTGTAATTTTCTTATTTCTTAAGAAGTAAGAGTTGATTGTCTCTTGGTTAGTAAAAAATAATTACCTGATTGGCCAATCCTTTATATGAATGTTACATAAATATGCATTTTATAAATTTCTATATGCACGAGACCGGGTATTAGTGATGGGTGATTTAAATGCAAAGGTGATTAATGTGGCAGTTGAGGGTATAATTGGTGCTCATGGGGTATTCAGTGTTGTGAATGGAAATCGTGAAGAGCTCATGGATTTGTGTGCTGAAAAAAGACTAGTGATTGGGAACACCTGGTTTAAAAAGAGGGATATTCACAAGTATACATAT
>JAYMFT010214848.1:0-11451 GCA_038088735.1 Panulirus argus
TATATATATATATATATATATATATATATATATATATATATATATATATATATATATATTTTTTTTTTTTTATTTATATATATATAATGTGTGTGTGTGTGTGTGTGAAGAATGAGCATGACTATGACTATTAACTTTAAAAATACAAATCTGAGACTGTCGTTCCTTTAGGTAAAAGGTTCCCCACAGGGAAACTCATTATCCGGCCAATCAATGAAGTTCAAGAGATGATTTATGAGTGGTGCGCAATGCGACGGACGGTAGGGTATCCAAATCACGCGAGAATAAAGCTTCTTTTATTATGTGTGTGTGTGTGTGTGTGTGTGTGTGTGTGTGTGTGTATTTGTAATTATCTATTTGTACAGGACAGGCAAGGAGTTCTACACTCGTAGGGACCTAACTCATCAAAGCTTTAAGCTTCAGTATACTGTCCTTATTCACTATTTCATCAAGCAGTTAATTCCATTCATCCACTGCTCTCATTCTGAAAAATTAGTTCTTCAAATTTTTTTCTTTTCCAACGAGTGTCTTGCTTAGCTTCTTCTTATGGCCTTTACCTGCTCTATCTTCGTACCTTACCAGAACCTGTTTACTGTCGACATCGTCAAACTGGCCGAGAAACGTGAAGGTTGAGATCAAGTCAACCCTAACTCTTTTCTCCTCCATTGCGAGCAAATTTATGGCCTCTAACCCGTCACTGCAACTTAACTCTCTTAATTCTGGCATCATCATTTCTGCCCTTCTTAGGGCCTTCTGTATTACCACTTTCTGATTCTACCTGAGAAGAGACAGGACCAAAAAAGCATATTCTAATTTTGGTCTGACACAAAATGTGAACAAATTACTGAACATTTACTCATCCAAGTTGAAAGCAATTTTAATTTCTGGCAGCGGAACAGTCCGTCTCCTTTACAATCCTCTTGAGATGAAGCTCTGCCCACAGGTAAAGTGGACTGTCCACTCTCACACTTTTGCAGCTGATTTCGTGCTACATGATATTCGTATCAGGGCCCGATTCTAATGTGTCCCATCACAATTACTTTACATTTGTGTTAAATTTCATAAACTATTTATCACATCAAAGCTGGAGTTTGTCTAAGGACCATGCAATCCTTATCACTAGTGAATTCCTTCATGAATTTAGCGTCATGCTAAAACACACTCAGGTGTGATTCCAGTCCTGTTGGCCGGTCACTGACATAGACCAAGAAGAGCAATGGTTCCAATACCAAGCCCTGTGGACGCCATTTCCAGAAGGCTCCCCAACCTGCGTCCTTTGTTCCCTTCCACTAAGGTAATTTGCCATCAGCGGGAGGAGTCTTCTCATCATTCCTCCCTGAAGATCCAACTTCACTAACCTCTTATTAGGCACAGTGTCAAAATTTCTTTATGCCCGTCCAAGGCCACAATCCACCCACCCTTCTCTTTTGCCCACAACTGAGCAAACTCAAACCAAGTCTAAGGGATATGTTACACGTGACCCCCTTCCCCTGAATCAAGGTTGTCTCTCACTTCGGTAGTTTCTCCTCTGCAAGTTGTCATCCTCTTGCTTTACGATTATCTTTACCTGTGTTTTACAGAGTACGCTCGACAGATAGACCATGCTGTAGTTCACAACAAGTTCACGATCTCCTTTCTCAAACATAGGCGCGCCATTTGCCTTTACCCATTTTTTTGACACTTCATTCTCCTTAACCGACATTTCGAACAATATTTCTGATGGTCTGTACTGTAGATTTGCCCGCTTGCTCAGCACATTAGGGTCAATGCCCTTTAGTAGTCTACTTGCGTGTTTTCTAACAGTTTCAATGGCTTCCGAGACTTCTTCCCCGTTCCATCTCGCCGGTTTTGGGGCTACAGTAGTGTCTTCCACTGCGAAAACACTTATGAATTTGTCATAAGCTCCTCGCAACCTTTACATAATTCTCTACAGCCCTTCCCTCTGATTCCCTTAGCATGATTAGCTGTTCTTTAATTGACAGTTTACTCATGATAAATGTTTGGAAATGTCTTGTACTGTCTCCTTTCCTGTCTATAATATTCTTTTCAAACTTTCACTGCTTCTCTCTCTCCCTATCTTGTACTCATTCCTTGATTTTATACACCTGTTAGTTGTTAGTTAATAGGCCGTCTATATCTATTCCAAATTATGTCTTTAAACTCTTTCGCTCTGAGATATCTTTTACAGAGTCGTTCTCTCCCTCTCTCTCGTGTGCGCGGTGGAGCCAAACCTTAGCCAGGCACCATCCGGCCAGTATCTGGTGAGGATGAATTACATACACGGTTGGTGCAGAGCGGACGGTGGACGGATCGCTTGCGGGGCTGGTGACCATTAGCCAAACGCAGTGGCAGGATGCTTGCATGGCTCTATCATACCTCGACCTCTGCAGCTCTAGTGATATACACACGGGAGTTCATGGGAAAGACGGACAACTGAAGGCTCGTTCGCACATGGCCAGGTTGTCTATTTTGAAGTAAATTCCACCTATTCCTATTTCTTACTTCAATCATTAATAAGATTTTACTCTTGATTCATGAGAGAGAGAGAGAGAGAGAGAGAGAGAGAGAGAGAGAGAGAGAGAGAGAGTGTGTGTGTGTGTGTGTGTAATTATCTGAGAGTACTTATAAGATTTTGACCGGGGCCTGGCGCAGCACTACCGCGCATCTCGCTCGATTCACAACAATGTTGTCTCCAGTACCCACATCCTTCCCATAGTCTCCTCTTATCTCGAAAAACAGAATCCTGAATAGTCTCTCCATTCTTCATTCCAGCCTTTAAGATATTTTGTTTTGTGTCTTTACGACATTCCTACGGGATACGTGATCAAGTTACAGTGTTCCTTTCAGTATGTGAGGCTTTGGGTTACGGAATATATAGTTTTAGACCTTCTATTTGTGGCAATGTATAAATTACCGTACCATAAATCTCACTCTTTTGCTTTTCAGAATGTATATTCCAAGCGTTTTCAATCCTTCATGATAGTTCAACAGTTCCACTCTCAATTCTTCTTGAAAAGTCTTTGTACATTCTCTCCAGCTTAATTAGAAGGTGACCTATAACATACCAGTGCTCAATTTCCTTCTTATGTACACATTAAATATTTCTATCCTCCTCTTCTGTCTCTTGTGGTGAAAGACCTCGAACTTCTCGCCCATGATGACTCCCAGATCTCTGACATTTACTTCACCTTCAGTCTCTTTCCCTGTTGGGTCCTTGTAAGGCATCGCCATTATACTGTAAATCATTCCGAGGGTTAATTGATCAAGCATTCCATGATTTATGCGTTACAAAGTTCTCTTCATTAATTTCGACATATTGTCTTCTGCCCGTTTGTAAATCACATCACCTACTGTAATGCTGGTGTCGTCTGCAAATCGACTTGCTCCTGTGTTATCGTCTGATGCCATCATCATCCATCCACAGCTTGGGGGATAACACTGTTCCTTGTGGCGCCCGGCACACACAGCTCATGGTTCTCTTTGTTATTACTTATCTTGAATCATTTATCGGTTTCTCTCCTTTTTACGTTATGCTTTATCACTTCCTCCAATAACATTCTGTAATTAACTGCGTTTAAGCGTCATAGCACACTCAAGAAAAACTGAATTAAGAGCTTAATTAATGCTATTACGGTGAGATAAGAATTGTGTACTTTTACTAGATTAAAATCCATTTTTTGCCTTCGTTTATAATTATACTCTAATTATATAATCCGATACGTTTAGTTACCTCTCTTTCAAAGCACTTGTGAGGATAAGCTTGCTGGTCTACACTGCTTTAGCCGAAGCTTAACTCGTCCTTCATGCACTGGTGATACACACGTTGTTTGTGTGAACGTTTGCTGAGCTGGTGTCGTCTAAGCCATGTCTTATTAGCAACATCATGTCACCTTTGTCTTCCTTAGGAAGATAACTTGGTATTCCAACCGGTCCAACCACTGCATTCTCTTTAAGCTGATCTGTTGCTTCAATTTTGTTGCTTTCTGTTATTTCAGCGTTTGTAACTGTATTCTCACCATACCGATTAACCTTACGGTTATCCACCTTTACTTTCTGTACAGATTACTAATTCATAACGATCAATCAGCATCTTGCATACTGTCTTTGGGTAGCCTTCATATTTTTCTCCCATTATAATAGGCCCAATCTTAGATTTTTTTGTTCTTTGCTTTGTTCATGTACAAATACTATGCTTTTGTATTCTGTTCCTGAAGTTCAACTTTTACGTCAATCATTTCTTTATTCTCTTCTGTTATTGCAGTTCTTTTCATATCTTACGTTTTACACTTTTTCTTTATAAACAATTCTTAACCTCTTAAATGACCTAATCTCTCGTAACGCAATGATGTCTTGGTGTTTACGGCATTGTCTTTAAAAACCTCAATGCAATTTATACCGCCAGCAATATCGTCATTCTCATTTCAACTCAACTTCTCTAAATGGGAGTTCATCAATCCTATAACGTCTTCCACTCCTGTTTCATATTTATCTTCATCCATTTCCACGTTTTTAGTTGCGTTTACTTCTATAAAATTATCGTTTGAAATGATCGTTTTATCTGCTTCAGTATCCGTGATATTATAATTCATTTGTGAACAGGTCGATCGTATTTTGTATTTTGTTGCTGCGCCGGTATATCTTCACTTACACTCTGCTCGCCGTTCTTCCATAAACTGAGAGCTCAATCCACCAGACCGAACTGTTCTCGGATTAGACTTATCCATCGCTTTACAGTAACTCTTTTGCTCTTATTAGAATTTCTTTATATTTTTCTGGCATACTTCCAGATGGTCTCTTAACACAATGTTCGTTGCACCAATGGCTGGAATTTCCACTGCCATTACTTCCCACTTCTCATGACTTGTCTTCATTAACAGCTTTCTTCATAATTACTGTGTACTTAAATTGCCACCCCACCTTGTTTGTGCTTAACACTGTCTGCTTGGCTGGCTTCACATTGCTCTATACCTTCGTCATTAAGCCATGTTTCTGTTATATTAATGAGGATTGCTTTACCATCCTTAATGCATTCGCTGAAGTAATTAGTCCTAAGTCTAGTGATCTATGCAATTAGGCTTTGTATATCCATGCGTATTATCTTCCAGGGTTATCTTATCTATCTTTCTATCTTTTTATGACCATCTCTTTGGTGCTCACTCGTTACATTGTTTCAGATTGCGCAGCTTCTGAAAAACATATGTGCTTCACATAAAAGGTTTGGATTTTCATCTGCTTTCTTTGGCGGGTTTCCACGTATTGCATAGCCCGTTTCACTGTCCCCCATCCTCACCAACTTATCTCCATTATTTGCGTGATTTCTCTCGTTTCATCTCTGCCTCCCTTCGTTATGAAGCCTTTCTCCTCGTATTGTTTCCACTCTCTCCGTATCCTCTATGGTTCCAGCACTGCTTCCACTCTCGTTCTTCATTTCTTTTCGAAATCATTTGACTTTCTCCTTCATTCACCGACATCTGAGTTCTCTCTCTCGTTCTCGTGTTCCTCTTACTTCTAAATCCTCTCATCAAATCCCAAGACACCTGAGGGATTCGGGTATCTATATCTATCACTCTGACTACATTGATCATATTTTTCAGGAAATTTGCATACTTCTAAAACGTTTATTCAATGTTTATTACCTCACGATATTTACTATGTTCCCCTTATTCTGCCTCCACTTTTTCACTTTCCTTTCAGCTGCCGAGATCCGAACTGTTTTTTTTTTCTTTTTACTGTCCTTTACCAGCATATCTCACACAACCAGACAAACCCTGATTTTCTGGCCAGTTTTTGTACTGCGAAGCGGTCATGCATACCTAAGCCAGGCTTTAAGTATCTAGTTGTGAGGTTTGTGTTGGTACTGACCTTTCTCTACCTGTTACAGAATTTACATTTATCTGCAAAGGAGAATTTCTTTCTTCTGCATTAATGTGTCGCACAATTTCCCTTTATTTCGTAATATTTTCACGGGGATTTGTGTCTTGTTATCGATGTACACACTCACTCTTTTTGTACTTAACAATTTCCGAAATCTTATCTTTAATATCATGTACTGTGTCACAGTTTTCTCGTCTGTAGCTCCTTATCACTCTGGCTACCTCACTGTAATCACCCACTCGTACTGCACGGGGAGGGAGTTGTACGCTGGAGGGGCCCCACCTCTTGTACTGTACGGGGAGGGAGTTCTACACTCGTGGGGCCCCGTCTCTTGAACTTTCTCAACCATTATGTAACAAATTCAAACTTACGTATCCTCCTCATGGTTGACTCTGCTGGTAACATGATACCGTCCTTCTGATTTCACTACGGCCACCTGTCTAATATCTCACCTCAAGTGTGCATGAACCTGCTTTCGTTTGTACTCAAAGCGATCTAGGCTGCTGGATTTTCCATGAGAGAGAGAGAGAGAGAGAGAGAGAGAGAGAGAGAGAGAGAGAGAGAGAGAGTGAAGTCACTTGGTCGTGAGTACGTATTCAAGTGCTTTTTTTTTTCCCTCTTATCAACACGCTTCGTATGTGATAATTTTCTCATATCCTGACGAATAAATAATCCTTCTTTGGCTCTCAAGCCTTCCGCTCCTGCACTCCATAAGTCTGGATTTTCACTCCTACATACTCTCTCTCTCTCTCTCTCTCTCTCTCTTTGCTATTATTCCTTTTGCTTTATCACTAACACTCAGAGCGCATGGCTCAGTGGGCTGCTCAAAGCTCCCTTATATTTACATAGATGGATAAACAGCAAGTTACTCTGTTCCTGATCACGACGTAAGATGACTGTGTACACATCTCAACAAAGTATAAATAGCCTCTGACCATGAAATCCGAGCTTACAAAGGCCACAAATGATGAGAAAATTATTAGGTGTAGACAGATATAATGGATCACAATAGTGACCTCTGCTTCAAGAACCGTATAATTACTGAAAGCGCAATTGTAAACATTAAATGAGGAAATGATACAGATAAGATTTGTTGTGGATCATATGACAGGTTTGTGATAAGATTACGGACATATTATATCAATTATCTCATTAATTTTCCTGTGAAATAAATGATTCTATTCAATAACCAAAGCTAGTCATTCACTATACACAAGCCTGTGTTTCTTCAGACCAGGAATTATAATACTTTTAGGTCAAATCTGAAAACATATATATTTCGATATATCTTACTTAACCTGACGGTTTATTCAAATCATATCACTCTGATTCTAATATCACATTCAAATTTCTCACATTTCACGGTACGATATAATGCAGAGGCAACCTTAGGGCGAATAAGCAGCAGTATGTTCTGAAGAGTTCTCCAGAACTAAATGATTTAGTCGCTTAATTCATGGCGTTTCAAATTCCTAGTTCTAAAATCACACGTCAGGGCTAACAGTTACAGAGTGAGTGGAACGGACAAGATAACAGGAGACCTGATGGTCCATACGGATGTTAACTGCTTTGGGCTTTCTAAATTACAGTTGTAGAAACAGGAGAGTGAAGCAGAAGGCACTCTGATGTATCGGGTAATCTGCATAACGGAATGCTGAGCATCGGGTTGGTCCTGATGGCCGACTTGCTGGTGTTGTAAAGGGTAACCAAGCCTTACTCTTGCCATGGTAATGTCAGTATATCTAGAATGGGTGTTTATCTCCAGAGGCCTCGTCTCTGTTTCCTGGAGAGAATTTGAACCAACCAGTCACGAGAGGAGGGGGATTTGGGGGGGGGGGGGACCTGGACCTGAGACAGCATCAGGAAATTAAGAACCAGCGGCAGGTTAGGCTTCCCGGTGTGTGTGTGTGTGTGTGTGTGTGTGTGTGTGTGTGTGACACCACAGGAGGGAGCACCACCAGGGCGTGAGGGGAATCCCAGTAGTGCTCCAGTCTCCTCTCTCCCAGACTCCAGCGGAACTCTCCTCAACGCACCTCCCTCCCCACCTCCCCAGCCAAATCTCCCTCACGTACCCTGAATGACCCTCTCGCCAGCAGCCGTGTGGGGAATGTTATCCTGAGGCGACAAGTTAAGAATCGCGTAAGCTAGCACCACCTGCAGACCGCATGGGAATAAGATGACACCTCCTCCAGATAACCTCATAGTAAGATAACATCTCCAGTTAAGACGGAAGTAAGAAAATAGCTCCAGTTAAACAAAGAGTAAGATAACACTTCCTCGAGTTATCCTGAGTAAGATAACATCACCAGTCAACTTATGTGTAAGATAATATATCATCCAGTCAAACTGAGTTTAAGATAACGTTCCCTCCAGTTAACTTGAGTAAGACAACACCTCTTTCTGTTATCCTAGGAGTAAGATAACACCCCCAGTTAACCTGAGAGTAAGATAACACCCCTCTCTAGTTATCCCGAGGGTAAGATTACACCACCTCCAGTTATCTCAAGAGTGAGACAGCATGTCCTCATATTCACATAAGAGTATTGTAGGTTAATACAGGTGTGGCCAGGTCACAACAGCTGGAGGCTCAAAAGTGTTCGTATACCTGTTAATCTCTTCTCTTGAGTTCTAACGATGTTAATATTAACACAAACCTATTTGCACTGGTCACAAATTTCAACACTTAGTTTTTAACGACAGATTTAGGGAGGCTGCTTCTCCTACCAACCTTACACTGGATTTTAATATCCTTCACTGATAAGGTAAAGTCCACATTCAACGCTTCTTTGATTACAAATATCAAGCAAGGTTCGACGCCTCGGCTGAGTCCGCGTCACAAGGCAAATGTCACCCGTATGTCATATGACAGCATTATCAGCTGGGCAAGGCACATGACCAATTAGCGTAAGCATTAGTAAAGTGGACAGTGTTTCATCAAGGATCAGACCCTGAGGAATCCACTGCCTCAGAGTAAGCCTGACCACTAATACTGTCTTCTTTGAAATAACAACCGACAGATCTACCATTAAGACAACTTCTTATCTGAGGTAACAAGTGCCATATACACAGCGAAAATGTATTTGGTCTTAGAATCATCCTTAACACCCGAAGAAGGTGTTGCAGATGTAGAGGTTTGTGGATGAAACTTGATGCTGACTGCCTTAATGACCCTGGCAGCAGACAGACCAGCTGGCCCATACGACCAACCGGCACACCCGACCAGGATAACAAAGTTTCATATAGTTCTACGCGTTTGGGTTGCTCTAATATCACTTTTCTACCAGCAGTCTCAAGAACAGTTTTGAGTTTAGCAAGGCCGACTTTGCTCTTTCTCTTTAATGAAATAATCATCAGAGGATTGCCTGGTGAAGTTTTCGAGGGTCTTCACCCTCACATCCCGTCAGGCAAAATGCCAAATAGGTTAAGGGGTGAGTCTATGTTAAATCCCATTCATTAAACAACAGAGGACATTTACCATGTATGATCTTAAGGGGACGGGTCCTAGTCTAAGCTTGGCTCTGGAAAGGGTACACTGAGACTCTGTGTTCATCTGTTCTGGAGATCGTCTTCCCATAAACTATGACGGTGCAGCGGTAGAGGAGCACCAATGGGTAGATCAGGATTACCTCGCAGAGTGGCGACGGTATCGTCAACCGCGCCAGGTACAACATATCTATCTTTCCCGGGATCAGTTGAGAGCTCAGAGGGAGAGACGGGCGAGTTATCAGTAGGGTCCATCTCGCAACATGTAGCTTCAGTAATGAAGCCTCTGTTGACAGTGATCGTGGCCAATCTCCAGATCACGACGGTTCGATCCCCGAGTACGAAGAAACCTGAGCACGACAGTAGGGTCTTTAAGCACGACAACATGGCGCTTGTTGCACGAGGGTACGGTCCTTGGGCGTAATGGCCGGGCCCTCTGACCTGGTAAGGACAGGCCATCATACCCATGGGTCGTGCCGTCGTGCTCATGGTTCGTACTGTCGTGGCCAATGGTTGTATCGTCGTTCTCAAGAGTCGCCCCGTCGTGCTGAAGGGTTTGAATATTGTGTATCGATACTTTGGAAAGCCACTGATGCTTACTGTCTCATCGCATCAGTCAAGCCACACATCAAAATAAGGAACAGGGCGACGACGTCAAAGCTGAGGAGAATTCGGTGCTCCGATCTAATCGGTATTGCTCAACATGTGGGCCAGCTGAGGTGGTGCGCTTCATGTCTTTCAGAAACTATACTCAGTCCAGGTTTCCTGGAGTCTTTTTTTCCCATCGTCCGTATTTGCTCTGAGAATCTCCTAAAGGGAATAGCCACTTCTTAACGTCTTATACTGCTAAGGAAAACATGATGCCTCGTATTTTGAGAGGTGTAAGTTATGGGTTGGATAAACCAACGTTGTTGTGGTGGGCGGGAGTGGAAAACGGGGTTAGCCTCTGACGTGACAGTTTATCTCTTTAGCCAGATCTTCACACAGGGCGTTGACCCTGACGACAGTGTATGCTTCGCGCCAGGTATGAAGTGAAGGAGTGTGTTTCCAGGGGTCTTTACTCATGTCTTCTCACAACGGTCGGGTATTGCCTCTGATACTCCACAACTGGTGCACAGCGATATACAGCCATTCTCTAGTTGACATATATAAGAGACCCATGACAAGCAGTGTGAGTCAGGCTATGTAAGGATACGAGTCGCGCTCTTGGGAATGCTGATGATGTTACGTCTGTGAATGCGTTGGCAGGTCTGGCCTGTGCAACGGTGAGAATAATCTGTGCGACGGAGGCTGTGTGGGCTTCCCGGGGATCTGGCTGGGATGGCTAGTCTGGTGGAGACAGCTCTCGAGGCGAGGATTGGCGAAGGGCGCGTTCAGACAGGGAGGAAATGACTTTAGAACATGTTCAGCGGGTGTTCACATTTTCACCTCTTCGTTCGTCCCTTGTGACTCGCGGAGATGAACTCCTTCACGTCTCTTCATGCACTAAAACACTCAAGACCCACACTAGGGGGTCTTACTCACTATCCTCAGTGGGCTGTCGTCTGCCGCCGTGACCATGATCAGTAACTGATGGTGTCCCTCATTCTCCACGAAAAGGAATTCGAACAACTCCCAGCTCATCATCTCCCTTCCATCCTCACCCTCAAGATGACTTAACCCGTAAGCCTCGACGAGGATCAAGTCTTTACGAGTTTTCACGAAGTATCACACACGCTCGCATCTCGCACAAACGCGGGAAGGGAGCGCGGAAGCCAAGCTACTTGCCAACCCCCTTTTCCCCACCTCTCCAAGACACAGGGTAGGCCTAACCCTCGCGAGCAGCTCCTCGGCCGGCCCGAGACACCGGCAGTTCTACGGTATCCTGGAGCCACACATCGCCAGGCGGGGACCTCGGCTCCGCCTCCCCTGCTACACCTCTTGCACGAGTCTGTAATCCCGTACGGCGACCCAACTGTGACGGTCTTCCCACACCATCACAACCTCTAACAAGATCAGCTACCGGAAAAAGAATATGTATGTATATATATATATATATATATATATATATATATATATATATATATATATATATATTTTTTTTATTATAATACT
>JAYMFT010214859.1:0-11451 GCA_038088735.1 Panulirus argus
ACCCCATCCATAAACAAATTAAACAACCATGGGGACATCACACACCCCTGCCGCAGACCGACCTTCACTGGAAACCAATCACTCTCCTCTTTTCCTACTCGTACACATGCTGCCTTACACCCTTGATAAAAACTTCTCACTACTTCCAGCAGTTTACCTCCCACACTATATATTCTTGAGACCTTCTAAAGACAATTTAAACCATTCTTTATCTGAAATGTTTCTGTATCATTTCTTACAGGTGCACACATTATTCCAATACTCACTAAGAGGCCATTTAACACGCATCTTGCCGGCATTTTCACCATCTGGAATATCAAGGGTAGCAGTGTAGGAGTTAAGATGCTCTATACTCAGTGTGTCAAGCAGGAGAAGCTGGCGAGACTTGGTCACCTTTAGTTGAGTTGGAGTAACTCTGGTGAAGTTCATTGTCAGGCAAGTGGAAGTTGTGTCAATCTGTTCAATCACATACCACAAACCAAGTAGCTGTCAAAAAAATGTCTGATTAGCTCAGTCTTCAGAAAACCAGGGTCACAATTTTCATTTTATACTGCACCATCAGCAACATTAGTGCACTATCTCTACATGAGATGGTATTTATTTATCATCTTTACGTCAGTAGCTCCAGACATCGACATAAGTCATAATTTGGGCAAGACCCTTAATGAATTAAAAATATAAGACCAGTACAGCAGTATAAAGGAGAAAAATTGAAAACAAGACTAGAGAAATAAAAAGGAGGATGGCTGCATGGTGTATGTAAGAAAATGTGTAGTTCAACAACTAAGGTTTCATGAGACACAACCAGATGGATTAAAATGGCTACAGTCATCATTTCCCAGAGTGGCTTTTGTCTGTATCTCATATGTACATTATGCACATCTAGTGAAGATAGAACATTACAAAGAAGGTTTAAATTCATTTTTCCAATATATATGTTCTTTTACCACACAACTCTAGTAAATTAGCCCTATTTCTATTGATAGTGGGGAAATATATACTTTTATCTTGCACCAACAGAATTACCACACTACCAATGAACTAAAAGAGTTGCATGGAGCACTTATGTGCTGATACAGATTCAAAAATGGAAGAAAATGTTGTTTGGAAAATAATGATAACACCTATATCAAGTTCTATGGCCAAAAGTGGAATTTTCTTCCAATTATAAGCCATGTTAAGTTTTAGACTGAACATTATAAGGGAAATAACTTATGTAGAACTCAAATTAGAGTTTTGCACCTTAAAACCATGCTGGCAAACAGTCGTATCAAGTATACAGATTACGGCATCTTCACTAAACCTGGGTGTGACTTCTAAAGATGCACAGATGGACAAACAGGTGGATGACAGTGTCAGTAGAGAAAGCCACCCTCATGTGTTTGCCATTCTATGTAAAAGTAGATGGTTGTTTTAGAGAAAACTTAAGTCACTTGCACCACAGCACACTTACATGTACTCTGAATGAAATAATATTGAATGAAAAAGTTTGAAAAATATCACCAACTTTTGTATCTGGATTAAGTTCCATAATCAAAAGTGGAATTTCCTTAAGTCAGCTTAATTTCCTGATTAACCTTTTCGTAAAAGTTACAACCCAGGCAAAATCCAAACAAGATTAATGGGTCATATGTCATTCAAATCGTGAGCTGCTCAGAAAAAGTCTGTTAGAATATATGAAATTCGAAATACATACCTTCACTAAATCAGGGCGCGACTCCCAAAGATGGATGTACTGACAATGGTAGGGCAAATAGATAGGACAGATAGAAGAGAATGCATATGTTATTCTTTTTCCTTACCCTCAAGCATTTGTGCTGTTTCCTGTGGGGCAGGGTGGCACCGGGATTGGGTGAAGGTGAGCTAGGATGAATATGTACATGCAAATATATGTATATGTATGTATGTGTGAGTGGTTGTGTCTTTCTTCGTCTGTTTCCCGTGCTTACGCGGGAAACAGCGATCAAGTATTAAATATATATATATATATATATATATATATATATATATATATATATATATATATATATATATTCTTATCTCGGACACATTCGAGATTACGTTCCTTCATTCAGAAAACGTACAGTGACAAATAAGAAAAGTGAACACATTTTCTGATGAATATGAGGAAAAAAAAAAAATGTAGTCCCCAGCCAATCACTCTAAAAGGTGTCACTTACCTCCAGTGACGAGGGGGAATGAAATGTGTCATCATAAGCCACGATGATGGAAGTATCTACGTACAGTCTATACACCTCTTTCAAACCCGACTAAAAGTCTCTACTGAAAATTGACAAAAAAAAGAAAAAAAAAACATTTCACTTTGAGAAATAATATTTCATTCATATCTGAGACTGGATTTCTTAATCTTCTATTGCCTTTTGTAAACATCGATACATTACGCACCTTCGTTATATTCGTCACACGGCCCGTTTTGAAGTCCATCTTCAAAAGACTCACGTTAGGGGAAAGTCCTTGTCTCTCCCTCTCTCTCTCTCTCTCTCTCTCTCTCTCTTTTGACTAGGGATGGAGAAAGAGGCAGGAGAAAAGAAAAATCAATATTTGTTTTTCCCCCGTCTGACTTGGCCTCTCTCTCTCTCTCTGTGTGTGTGATTCAGGCGGTGCACAACTGAGGAACGGAATGTTCACACACACAGGCGCCGCCAACGAGGGGTCGATACCCATTAAACCCAACGCCAGACACGTGTAAGTCAGTCAGGGGGTCGAGATGTCGACGTGGAGGGGAGGGGGCATCGTCCTGGCATTCTGTCTGCTGCCTGGGGTCATTGGCGGAGGAAAGGGGTGGGGGGAGGAGGAGAAGGAGGAGGAGGAGGAGGAAGAGGAGGGGGTGGGGAGCAGGAGGAGGAGGAGGACGTTCTTGGAGTCGTGTCTGTTCTTGTCTGTCGCGTTCTTGTTGCCTAGTATGATACTTATTGGCGCCTAAAATGTCTTTATATTTATTCTCTTTCCCTCGTTTTTCCCCTTTCTTTTTTTTCTCTCTCTCTCATTCTTTCATGTATATAAGACAGGAAATATTCATCAAATTAAAGAAAGGAGAAAATATTTCTTTTCGTGAGCTGCTCCGTAATCTTTTATGTGCAAGAGGAATTGAGCAATGCTTCTCTACAGCCGTTTGGATTTCGACACACGTAATCTTAATCCATATAAATCAATATTCAAAAGGTATATCAATGATAGACTGATACATGATAGATAGAGAGATAGACAGGCAGAGAGAGAGTTACATAGATACACAGACCACACAGACCCCAAGGTCCGAGCAAAGCAAAGGCTCTCTTCCCACCCTCCAATTCCTCCGGCAACACGCAATATGGGAAACAGGTAAAAAAATACCTTGCAAAAGTATATGTCAAAACGAAATCTTTAAAGGAAAGTGAGAAATTAGAGTGAATGTGGATATGTCATTCACTCCATAACCTAAGACATGCATCCCTTCATCCTTTGGATATAAAGGCAATAATAAAGATAAATTTTGAGCTCCAGCCTCGTGACTTGCCACGTCTGTATTAACATTGATGTGGAACAATAATACAATAATACTTTATTGTTCCCTTAGAAAAGTCTACACGGAGTAATCAATGTTGATACGTTATAGCAGCCTGGCCTTGGAGTCATCAGCGGTTGAGAGGGTAACATAATATGTTACTACGTTGTTTATAACGACTATTGAAATGAATTCTTCAACACTGGAGGGCGACAGGTGATGATCAAGCATTATTCTGAACACAGTAAATGTGTTTCTCAGACCAATATGTTCTAGGAGTTTATTCGATTCGTCGGTAATATCATTAGCAATGAAATATTTCGTGAAATCCAGTTAACTCTGTGACTTCTAAGTTTTCGGTTATGTGTTCTCATTGGTAGCACCAGTATGAGGGCAAAAACAAATTTTCCATATCGACTCTTGAATCTTTTAAGTATATCATAAAATTTCTTAACCTGCCTCGAATCCGTCTATTGCTTAGAGGAAGCAAATTCAAAACCTCGCAGTCTGTATTCATAAGGTTTATCACAGAAGGAAGGAAGCAATCTAGATGCTCTTTTCTGCGATGTTTCTAAAATAAGAATATCCTTACTAAGGTGGGAGACCCAGAACTGCAATGCATATTCAAGCTGGGGTCTAACTGGACTTAAATATAGTGGCAATACCGCATCCTTGCGTTTGAATGTATTTGTTGTTCTTGGCTGCTTCGTCACAGTGCTGGGAGAATTTAAAGTTGCAGACACTGAACCCCTAGATCTCTCACGCAAGGGGTGTCTTTTCTCTTGTGGCCCAGCAGTTCATAATATAATATGGCGAGGATTCCACCTTGAGACAGGAGACGTTTACGAACGTTAAATGGCATTTGCCATTTTCAAAACCATACAGCTAATTCATCTAGATCAATCTTGTAATCTTAGCCTATTTTCTTCACTTACTATGGCATTGCCCATCTTTATGTCATCTGCAAATTTAGACACTAAATTACCCAGCCCTACATTCCTGTCATTGGTACAAATGATGAAAAGTATAGGTCCTAGGACGGACCCCTGAGAGACCTCACTACTACGCAACCAACTTTCTCACCCAGTTTCCCACTCAACAAGTTAAGTCGAAGGCCCTCACTTTAACCATCAACTTGTCGCTGAGGATTTGTCGAATGCTTTTTGGTTGGAAGTTCAGAAATATAATATCAATTGCTTTAGTTTTGGCGTGGTTACTGAATTATTTAACACAGAATTCAATGAGGTTTTAAAAGCATGATCTGTGCTAAATCCATGCTGAGTATTATCGATCAGACAGTGTTATTCAAGGTATAATTGATGTGAGGCTCATAGGACGATAATTACCATGTATTTCCCGGCTTTCAGTTTAAAATGTAGGAGTAACATCTGTCCATCTCCAATATTGCGGTACTATTTCATCCAGGAGGGATCTATTAAAAATATACATAGGTTCGCGGTTTGCTAATTTCATTTCATGTTTAATGTTTTTTGATACTCGTGGATAGAAACGATCAGGAACGGGACATTTATTAATCTTCAAGCTATTAATCTGTGTTAGTACTTCTTTAATTGTGAAGGTAAATTCTGTTATCGTATGCATGCTATCTTTTATTTTCAAAAATCATGTTGCTGCTTTATAATTTAAAAGCAGAAGTGAAAAACTTGTTCAAGGTGTTCTCTGTCCTCGTTTACTGAGGGTCCTATTTCAATCCTTACGTTTCTTATTGATAAAATATTCATAAAAGCTTTTTGGATCCCTTATTTAATCTCAGCTGCCCGTGCCGTCTCAGGTAACATAAAAAGAGAAAAAATGCTCTCTCTAAGCTTTCTTAATAAGTCTCTTCACCTCTCTCGTTATCGGTGTTACATTACCGCGAAAGAACTGGGTCGTTGCCTGATTTCTTAAGCTTGTAGAGTTTTATTCTTCCGCTCTGCTGCTCTTGCCATATCTGAGGAATACCATTAGGGCCTATTGTTGATTTCTTTTATTTCTGTCGTGTGTAGGAACTTTCGTGTCATGTTGGTGGATAACCTGTCGCTTTGAACGTCCATAATTTCTCTACGCACGAACCAAAACAGGTGAGACTTTACTGCGTCGCGCAACCCAATAAGATCCGCCCTTCTAGAATTAGGGATAATAATACAGTTTTTAAGGGAATGGCTTTTGAGATTTACCTCAAACCACACAATATCATGGCCGCATAAATGTACGCCATCACGAGCATTACTTACAAAGAACTTCTGAGACACAAAATTTAGTCCAAGTATATTAGCTTTCACCGTCGTCTCTCATATTCACTATCTTGACCTAGAATCGTTCGCCAATTGATTTCTAGAAGGTAAAAATCCCATGGAATGACCAGCCTTTATCGATTGCTGTAAACGTTCAGATCACTGTCTGTGTCCTTTGTATTCTTAATAATCGTAGATGGCAATACCAGAGTCCGTTGACTCGCTAGGACGTCTATATACGACATTGCGGCAAAGTCTCGGTTGACCGTGAGCTAATCTGAACCCTCGCGTGCAATGGCTGTATCCGCTGTTGTTGTTGTTCGAAATATAATGGGGTGGTTTAAGTTTGATCTAACATTCCGTGCAGTCCCGCAATTCCTCGACCTAACAAACAATTCACTGTCGGGCAAGGTTTACTCGCTGAATTAGATTAGATGTTTGTGTTGCTCCAGCGATAACGCGTTCTGTCAGTGGTTACACACGCAGTGCAGTTACGGACATTTTGTCTCGGGTGAATCAGATACTCAATGCACTGGGTCGTCTGATTTCTTCGTGCGATTCTTGAGCGAATTTTAGATTTACGTTTTGGTCACCAGCTGTTCCTAGGACGGAGATCTGACAGAAGTGGTCTTCCTCACCGCCCACACATCTACACACACACACACACACGAGTTGTCAGCTGGCTGTTGGCGACGTTGGGATCAAGAATGATCTTACCTCACCCGCCTGACCTGTCCTGACCTCCAGCCAACATCCGCCGAGTGGTCGTCTGACCGACCTCTGCCAGAGAGAGAGAGAGAGAGAGAGAGAGAGAGAGAGAGAGAGAGAGGAGAGAGAGAGACAAACAGACAGACATAGAGACAGAGCTACACAGAACACGCAGACCCAAGATCCAAGCCATGGGGTCTAGCCTAAGCATTAAGTGTGTGTGTGTGTGTGTGTGTGTGTGTGAGAGAGAGAGAGAGAGAGAGAGAGAGAGAGAGAGAGAGAGAGAGAGAGACTCTCCCACTTTACAGCCTCCACCCCATACAGACTGTATACTCACCCCTCTCTCCAAGACCCTTGCATTTACCTTCCTCATCACCCCATCCAAAAACATATTAAACAGCCAAGGTGACCCCACACACCCCTGCCACAGACCCACACTAATCTGGAACCTCTCAACCTCCTCTCTACCTGCTCATACAGAAACCTCACTCTCTTGATAAAAATTCATTACTGCTTCTAACAGCTTTTGCCCACATCTTATATTCCTAACGCTTTCTTCATAGCATCTCTATTAATCCTTATGTTTATTTATTTTTTACACAAACATTTTTCAACAAAAACACTTGATACACACATCCTCTGCCACTCCTGATACCACAATGCCCCTCCCCTAATCTGATACTCTGTGCATGCCATCACCTTATTAATCAACACTTATCTATACAGTTTATGAGGTACACTCAAACTAATACTTTCATAATTTGAACACAGCTTTGTCTTCCTTACCTTCATAAACATGCACTCTACATGCATTCTACCAATCTTCAGGCACTTCATCATGATCCATACATATACTGAATACCCTAATTAACCAATCATTAACACAGCCACCCACTTTCTTAAGAAATTCAATTGCAATACCATCCACTCCGGTCATCTTGCAACAATTCGTCTACCATAAGGCTTTCACTACCTCTTATCTCTTCATCAAACCACTTTTCATGACTCTCACTTTGCATACTATCCTGACCCAAACATCCTACATCTCCCACCCTACCATCAAATACATTCAACACTCCTTTAAAGTACTTACTCCATCTCCTCTTCATCTCATCACTGCCTGTTACAACTTTCCAAATTGCCCCCTTCATCAATTTTCCTATTTGTTCTCTTGTCTGTCTTACATCATCAACCTTCATATTCTTCCTGAACTTTGCTGACACTTGCTCACCCCAATTCTCATTTGCCCTCTTTTTCAGCCCCTGCACCTCCCTCTTGGGCAGCCACTTTCTCTTGTGTATCTCCCTATCATTTGCATTCCCTCCTTGTAAATACTACCCATAAACCTCTCTTTCCTCCTTCACTAGCAACTTTAGCTCATCACTCCATCACTCACTACCCTTTCTCACCTGCCCACCTCACACCTTCCGAATAGCAGGCACTTCTCTGGCACATGCCAGCACTGCTTCTCTAAATATCTCCCAATCTTCACTCCCCTTGCTCCATTTACTCTCACCTTTTGCCATTCTACAATCAATCTCTTCAAGCAATTCTTCAAATAAGTCACTTTTCCAAGTTCACTTACTTTCACCACCCTCTTTTCATTCATTTCATTTCCTCTTTTCTGAAAATCCCTACAAATCTTCACCCTTGCCACCACCAAGTAATGGTCAAACATGCAACCAAATGTCCCTCTCAACACATTCACATCAGAGTTTCTCTTTTGTCTGCCTATCAATCAGTAAGTAATCCAATAATGCCCTCTTACCATCTTTCCTAATCATCCATTCTTATTTAAGTATGTCACCTCTTTTTGAACAAGCTATTCCCAAACACCAGTCTTTTTTCAGCACACAACTCCACAAGCTAATGAAAGAGAAAAGAGAGGTGTACTGGTGGTACTTACTGGGAAGGAGTGCAAATGACTGGAATATGTACACGATAAAGCAACAAGAGGTCAAGAGGAAGGTGCAGGTGAATGGGATATGTACAAGATTAAGCAACAAGAGGTCAAGAGGAAGGTGCAGGGGTTGAAAAAGAGGGTAGGTGAAAGTTGGCGTGAGTGCTTATCAGCAAACTTTAAAGAGAATAATATGTTTTGGAAGGAGGCTAATAGTGTGAGAAAAACAAAAAACAAATGGGAACATCTGTGAAAAGGGCAAATAGGGAAGTTGTAACAGGTAGTGACAAGGTGAGGAGGAGATGGAGTGAGGAGGAGATGGAGTGAGTGTTCTGAAGGACTGTTGAATGTGTTTGATGATAAGGTGGCAGATGATGGGTGTTTGGGGTAGGACATGTGCTAAGTGTGAAAGTACTGGAAAGTGGTTTGTTGAAGAAAGAAAAGGTGAAGTAAGCCTTGCATAAGATGAAAAGTGGCAAGGCAGCTGGGGTGGATGGTATTCCAGTTAAATTTCTCATGTAAGGGGGTGATTGTGCTGCTGATTGTTTGGTTAGGATTTTCTATGTATGTATGGATCATGCTGAGGTGTCTGAGGACTGGCAAAATGCATGTATACTGCCACTGCATACAAGTGAATTCAATCAGAAACAAACCACTGGGACCTAACAAGGCTGTTTGTTATGGAAGAAGAGATCAGAAAACCATTGATTAATGTGGAAGGAGGAGAACGACTTAAAGGTTTTTCAAAGAGGAACACCTATAAACTTATTGTACAGCTAAGGAGGAGCAAATAGTGTTAGTCATGGATCTGAAGCAAAATACTTTTCTAATCTATGCTTAAACATATTCATGGCATTGTTTTCATGTACTCTGGTAAATCATTCAATATGTTAACAGTTCTGTTAATGAAATAACAGTTTGCCTCATATGAGGAAAATCATTTGCCTGTGAGTTTATATCCAATAATAAGAGATGAAATCTATCCTCAAGTAGCCCATGATATCAAGATCATTGCACTCTTTAATGATTTTGAATACTTGTATTAGATCACCTCTTAACCATCTCTTTTCTAATCTAAATATATTCAGTCTTTTATTCAGCTCTCGTAGGATTTGTTTCTCAGGCTGGGAATCATCTTCACAACTCGCCTTTGTACCCTCTCCAAGCTGTTTATGTCTTACCTCAAGTTGTATGACCAAAACTGGACACAGTATTCCAGATGAGGACTCATCAGTGAGTTCTAAAGAGTGAAAATAATTTTCAAAGACCTAAACTTGAAAACCCTAGAGATGAATCTAAAAATTTTTTTTGCCTTTTTTACTGCCTCTGTGCACTGTTTATCTGGCAATGGATTACCAAGATTATCTTACCCATGTCTTTTTCCTCATTCACCTTTTGCAACTCAAAAGAATTCATATCATAGCCTGCCTTTTCAATTTTACTATCAATATGTAAAACTTTGCATCAATATCAAAATTTGTGTGCCACCTATTAGCCAATTCCATTGATTTGTCCGTTATCAATTTGGAGCAGCTGATGTTCATTCTCTGTTGCAGCTTATTTCCTAACTTAGTATCATCTGCTAATTTTGATAACTTACAATGCAGCCTATTACCAATATTACTAACATATACGAGAAAGAGAACTGGTCCCAAGACTGATCCTTGAGGCACAACTCTTGTTACATCTAACCATTCATAGGCTTGACCATTAATCACTACTCTGTTTATGGCCAGTCAGCCAGTTTCCTAACCATCGAAGTACAACCACACCTAAACCATGAGACTTAAAAGTTTTTTAGTAACCTTTATAGTGTAACTTTATAGAATGTTTTTAAAAAATCTATACAGATAACATCAGCTGCTCTACTTTCATCATACATGCTGATAATTTCATAAAAGAAATCAGGCAAATATGTCAAATGAGCAATTTCATCATAAACCAGTCCTCTAAATGGTTTACAATACCATCCCAAATAACAGTTTCCATTAGTCTACCAATTAAATATGTTAAGCTACTTAGATGATAATTTCCGGGCAGTGAGTTATCACCTTTTCTGAACATCAGTGATACACTGGCAAATTTTCATTCCTCTGGAACACTTCCCGTAACAAGTGACTAACTGAAAAGAGTAGCCAAAGGCTTACTTAACTACCTCATTTTTTCCCTCTTTCAGTGTCCTCAGATAAAGTTTCTCTGTTTTATTTACTCTTATTCCATTCAGCACTGATGGTATATCCTCATTTTCTATTGCAATATGTTGCAAAATGTGTTTCCCTCTAACCAACGGAGCTGGATTTGGGACATGAGTTGCATCCTTAATTGTAAATACAGATGCAAGAAGATTTTTCAAAATCTCTGTTAAGGCTTCATTTGCCATAATTAATCATCTAATAGCCTTGGTAATGACTCTTACTTTTAACAAAACTATAAAACTCTAGGGTTTCTTTTGCTGTTTTCAGCAATACAGTAATCCCTAAATTTAACAAACACCAATATAACGGATTTTGGATTTAATGGACCGGACAAATAATAATACATTAATAATAATTGAAAAAAATAAATCTCAAATGCCGCACCATGCGCATTTCATACTGCACTTGTTTTTGGTAACGTAGGGTAAACTTGCCTCTAGCTATCATGCGGTCAGGTTGTGTACAGAGAATTGTGACTTTATTAATTAAATAATTTTGCAATCCTTACAATTCAAAATGGCATCAAGTGATAGAGGATTTAAAGAAAGCATGTGAACTGTATATTGTGTTACTGTATATTGTATAAGAAAATGGCTACATTCGATTCAACGGACTTTCGGCATTAACAGACACCCCCTCCTCCCTATTAGTCTGTTAAATCAAGTGATTATTGTATATGACTTATACTGATGTTTGCTTGAATGTATAACTCTCTTAGGTTCTCTATGCTGATTTATGTAATTCACTCTGTCTTGTTGGTTATTTGTCTATGTACTACTTTCTTAGACAGCACTTCTTTATTTTTTACTTTTTTATTTTATTTTTTTTTTTTGGCTCCAGTCATGGACAAAAGTCCACATCAAGGCCGGGCCCTAATTGAAATATAGAGAGAGTTGAGAAATTGGGAAA
>JAYMFT010214880.1:0-11450 GCA_038088735.1 Panulirus argus
TGGACCGACTGCCGCAACCAGGATTCGAACCTATGTGCTCGACCCTGGGCGGCCCGTGAATGCGTCACGGTCAGGAATGCTAACCGCTACACCAAGAGAGTCCATAACTGAGAAGCAGCAAGAAATGAGAATTTAAGAAGGAGAAAGAGAAGTGTGAGAAAGATTAAAGAGGTAGAAAAGAGAGTGTGGTGGATAGTTGAGACGCGAGAGGATAAAGCGAGGGGGTAATTTGGAAGATGATGGTACAGAGGGTGAGGAAGATAGTGAGGGAGGATTATGGTGTGAGTTCTAAGTGAAGGCCAGATGCAGGAAGGCTTACAGAGAAGAAGATAGTGAGATGGAGGGGTGAAAGACGTTGTGATGGAAGATACGGTTACGTAGATGGTGAGAAAGGGTAGGTAAGGGAGACTAATTATTAGTGAGGGAGATCACGAGGTGAGGAAGATAGTAGGAGGAAGGGGTGAGGTGAACTGCAGGACGGTGGCTTGAGGATGATACAGAGAGAGGTAGATGTGAGGAAGATAGTAAGATAGTGGGGTATGGAAGATACTGGGAGGGAAAAGTTGGATGCATTGGTTGGAATGGGTGTAGAAGATAGTGACAGGAGTAGATGAGAGAGACAAAAGATTGTAGTTTAGATGAGAAGGGAAGATGGTGCGAGACAGACAGACAGACAGACAGACAGAGAGACAGACAGATAGACGGAAGGAGAGATAACAGGACTATGAGATGATGGTATTATGAGTAGGGAAAGACAGTGGAAGTATTTAAGGGAAAGATCTCTTATTCTGAAGTGAGAAAGATGGCAGGCAGAGGTGAGCTGAGAACAATAGTTATTGTGAGGAATGAGGAAGGTGTCTCAAGCTGAAAATCGAGACACCATAAGTATGGCTAACTCATAATGAGACAGGAGAGGAATACGCGTCTCTCGTCACTGATTAACAAGAAGTTATGAGGCATTGAATGTACGACTCGGCTCCCGTGTATGCCTGAGACAGTGAAATGGATCATGCAAATAATAAGTGAAATCAGAGGAAAGCTTTAATTAGGACTAGGCAAATGGTAATTAGAGAACAGAGAAGATGATATACAGAAATATAAATTAGAGCCTAGGATGGATGCGGACCATAAGTTAAAAGGAGGGTAATCAGCTTGAAGAATGGCACGGAGAGAGCAATTTGACACAATAGTGAAGGATGACCAGGTGGCCTGAAGGAACAATGTATAACGTGAATGAAGAATAAGAGAAGCATAGGAACGACAGGAGATGATATGAAGCTTTGGAATGAGACAGATGTGGAGTAAATAAGAGAGCAGAAAAGAAAGAATCGAAGATAATAGAAGCCCGAAAGAATAATAATGCATCTACCTTTGGTGAGAGTACAGACGCGAGACTAGTCATGAATATTCATTCCATCATTTCTCTGCATATCTAAACAGGATACATTAGTTGAATGAATCATAAGCCTTCATAAGACTTCAACACATGTGCGGTGGTGGAGCCAAAGGGAGCCTTCCAGGCCATTCAAACAGTTTGGGAGTATTTCCCTTAACGCTCAAGAGGCTGTGACGTTGAGGAAGATATATGCTTTCCGCAATACTTCCACTGACAACGACTTATATATCTCTCATAATACTTTCTCCCATAGAAAAAGAGGTCATCAATTGCCCATCACCGAGTCTCATCATTTAGCACTATAGATCTGTCTCTACCCTCGCATTTCCAGTTGTCCTGACATCCATCTTCTTCAGCAACACTATACATGGGCCAGGTGCATAGTGAGGATGCATGTGGCCTATAAATTATCCTTCACTCCAGATGAATGTGTTAAGGATTTTCCGCTCGGTGGTTATAACTTGACTTTGTCTTAATGACCCTGGCAGTTCATAGGCTTAGGGACCCAATAACCAACACCTAACCTAACAACCGTATCATCTGACAAGGCTTTCGTCAAAGCACTACGCTATCAGTAACATTATTGTCCATATCACTCTTATGATCATCATTATTTGCACTCTCGTATTCATAACTTCAACATGGAAGTTACTCATCTTTGAGATTCATTTCCCTCATCCATATCTATAGCAGCTAAAGTTTCGAACCCATTCATCGTTCCCATATACCTAATTCTCTTCACAGAATCCTCTTCCTCCCATTCCATTACAAATATGTAGAGAGAAACTACCCATATCTCTCAAACGTTAAGATATCCTACCACTCTTTTCATGTCTTACTCGCATTCTGTTGAGAAAACAGCACCATCTGCAAAGAGCAACTGCGGTAGATTACATTCTACTTCACTACGGTTTCGACACCTAGTCTTTACTCTCACCACACGCGTCGTCCCTAAACTGAATATGCAAAGCAAAAGTGACATCATAACATAATATAAGGCAGAAATGCTTTTCCGTCTCTCGCCCAGACCATCCAGCCGAACCTACCTTTGCTCCACACAAAGTCCGTCTGGGTTTGTGGGGTCTGCATGATACGCAAGATAGCCTGTTCCACCTGCAGCAGCGTCCCAAAATGTGGTCCAGGGCGTCTGTGTCTGGACCATCGTGCTGGAACACCTCCAGACTGAGTTATAGTCCTGGAGCAGCTGTGTCGGGTGCCAGTCCCAACTATGAGGAATATTGGTGCATTTGAGAGTAGTTCTCTTGCTCGCTGTTGTACCTCTCTGTTTGATTGTAAGTCTACCAATTTCTTGGCTTGTGTAAATGTGTGTCTTGTGTGCGTAGAGGCTTGTATGTATGTGTATGTGTGTGTGCATATGTCTTTTTGATAACGTAAATGCAAGTCTGTTTATGCCATCAATAGTTAACGCTCTGCTTTAGTCATTATTCCTTGAGTTTTACTCTATACGGCCCACCAGCCTTGAGGGAATGCATCCCTGGCTTTCCAGCATTAAGATTAATCGTGAGCGAGTCTCATTAATCGCGATTGAAACTCTCACTAAACCACACACCCCTGACTCATTAATTGATTGATGGGGTCGTTTGAGGCGACACCGCGTGGCTAATGACCTCAAACAAGGCAAGAGGGTGGCAAGCCATCTGACGAGGTGACTGGTAATGAGCTGTGTTACCAGGGAGAGAAGGGCTTTTTTGGTGGAAGCCAACCTATGCGGTTTTGGGTTACAGTGAAGACGAACCGGGTACTCTGAGTGCCAACAGATAGGTGACCTGATTATGATATCATAAACAAAAAGGAAATAATCGTAAATTTTTTTTGATATGAAACTATTAAAACAAACACAACATGAAGACAATTAAACACCACTTTATTTATTTCTTTTAAGTATTTGTCGTTCCTTTTTGGGTGTATACTTCACTACCTGGGACAGAAAGGGCAATATGGCTGAGGATGATTATATAATTTGAGTGAGATTGATTGTTCATAAACACTCGATCAAAGTGAGGAATAATATTTGATCTATGTCCGCTGCAAGCCATTTCGTTATGTGTACATAACCTCCTGTCGCAGGAGTCCTTTTCTGTGTTGCTGAGAACGACAGGCGTCGTCAGCAAGCGTTCCCTCGAGGCTTGTGTATCCTTCACCCACGTAACCCAAAAGTCGAACCACAGGTACTTATAGAACAAGGGGTAAACATCGATCGTAATAACCATATTGGTTTAAGATAGCTTCCTTTTTGGTACGCCTCGTTCTCTCCAAAGGATAACAGAATGTAAGGACTCCAGGTCGAAGGCTTTGAGTTACCGTAAATTTGTGTTCTGTGTTCACCAAGACTGTGATATATTCTTATCCTCATTGCGTCTCGAGCCGATGCAGTCTCGATACAGCGTTCATTTTAGTGTGTAAAGTCAAGATTCATGCACAAGGGGGCATATGTGTTCTTATCGTCATAAAGCGAACGGGGTTCGTTCCAGTCCGCATAATAGGTAAGAATCGAGCAACTTATAGAGGCAATTTACGAGTATAATTAGGCTACGTGGCGGGACATCACGCTTAATGAAGAGCGCCTCGAAGTATTCCTGAGCACAAATTTTCATTAATTACCTAATCTGGGGTTCCAGGAAGGCGTGGGTTTTTCGTATTTTTCGCCAATGCATCAGAACTCTCAAAGTGAGATGGCGTTCTCATGAACGATTGATTCCCACTGGACTGTCCAAATCATAACTCCGTCTTCACAGATCTGCTCGTCCTTCTGCCTTAGAGAGGTAGTGCTAGGAGATTCTTAATGGCCGAACCCCAGAGGTAGAATTACTCGCCTGGCTCCTCCTCCTCTGCCCATTTACTGGAACGTTGATATAGCAAGTGGGGGGAAAGGATTTCCAGCCACCCCTGCCCTATTCCCTCAGTTCCAGCCCCTCTTCGTTCCCCTCCACGACACGCAGGAGATACGTGGGTGCTATATCCTTTCTCCCCTCTCCCCATGGGTTAAGCTGTGTACATACCAAGTGCATCAACCACATAGAGGAGACATGCACATCGCCTCATGATTCTGGCACCCAAACACACACACACACGCACTCAAGAGGCACTAACCTACCCAGTGTGGACGTGAGTGCCACTGTGCTTCGGGGTAAGTGTTATGTGATCATCCTCAGCCCCACTAAACGTCAGGGATTAATTACTGCAAGAGGTGAAGGTAAGCCATATCGACCAATCATGGATGACGGAGTGCGACAGTAGCGCCGGCATCTGGCGGCGGTCTGAGCCGAGAACGCCGCTCGAGTCTGACCCACTTATGTGTCTTGTGTGTTCCTCTCTTAGTTACGATAATATTTGCATGTGTATGGAGAGTAATGTTGTGGAGGTTTGGCAAGAGATGGCGCCCTTCTTATACGATCTATGTGTTCAGAGCGTAGGGCAGAAAAGGGGCCTTCCCCTCACGTCCAGGACGCTACATAGCAGCCTTCAGAAAGCAGGATATGGTGTACCAAAGACGCTAGATTTTCATATTCTTTTTCAGGACCTTCCCTAGAGCTCGTAATTCAAGGGGGAGTTTCAAGGGAGATTAGGCCCCCAAAAGAGACTGAGTTGAGAGAGAGAGAGAGAGAGAGAGAGAGAGAGAGAGAGACTTAAAGGGAAAATTCCTCACTTGGCTCAATTTTATTTCAGTCAAGCTTTCTCCTTAATTCAGGCATCATCGGGAATCTACAAAAAAAGAGAAAAAACTGCGTTACAAAACTTGGATATGATATATATATATATATATATATATATATATATATATATATGCGTTTTACACATCATATCCATTCACTGAATTCCTAATAAAAGATCTGCATGTGATTGCCTGTTATTGTTGAGTTGCAGTGCTCTAGGGTGAAGCTATTCCTTTATAGTGGTCTCGTCGGGTGATAAAGTCTAGGGTGGGGCTATTATTGAGAGGGAGTGTTGTAAGGAGAACGTAACGTAAACAAATTCAGAAACAATGTCCACTCGCATTCCAGATTCGCTTTCCAGTTTCTTGAAACCTTGTTGTTTTTTTTTTCATTAATCACCAGAACACGGGAAGTTTACGATCATTTAAGCAACGATGAAAATTTGTTTTTCTTACTTCACTAATGTCAGACACTGTCAAGATTATTGAGGCGGCAGTACTGGCATCTGGTGGGCTTCGCTTGTTCGCTCGCTCGGTTGCTCGCCATCTGAGAGTCGTGTGGAAAATCAAGTAGGCCCGTCGAAGCCTGGAGCGATGAGGACCTAATCCATCTTGATTCCTCTCCCGGCGAAACTTGCGTAAGGCTACTATTAACACTTAGTGCCTCAGACTTTTAGTATCCCTCACACAGTGACACACTTAGTACTGACGTGAAAGCGTCAGCAATTCCTTGTATCATCAAAACATTACTTTGATGTAGTCTAAAGACCTTCTTCTACGTTATCCTGTCTCCATCCGCGTAGATAAGGGAGCTGAGATACTATTCTTGTCCTCCAGCAGATAAACTCGTCATAGACCATCAGTTCTTCTGTTATCTGGCATTCCCATGTACTGACATGGAATCTCATGAGTTATATTCACAGCGCAGCAGAGACATTTGCTGAGGTTCGGCAAAACATTATTTTTCAGGCGTCCTCCAAACTATATAATGCATTTTTATGCCGAGGTACAAAAACGGCGCCACAGTTCACTTTACTGGCTCGAAAATACTGAGCGCCCATAGCGGCGACATCATGCCGCTTCGCTCGTCTTAAAGAGTCAATGCTGTAGTACCACACATTCATGGTTGTGATGTTCATGGACCTAAAGGTGTGTCACACGCGTCATTTTACTGCACATCTTTATCTAAGGCGAACGCCTACGCTTGGGCAACAGGAGTGACTGTTTATGTACCGAAAACCTATGTTTAAACTCTAAAGCTACATCTGAAGTCTTAAAGTGGCTAAGTTGTATCCACAGAGTGTGGTTTTCTTTCCACACTTATTATTTGCATCATCTAGATATCTTTCACATGTAAACGTTTTCCCTAGAGAATTCAGTCAAGGGAGAAAATCGCCGATGTCTTCAGTACCGTTGATACTGAAAAAGAAAATCCTTTTATAAAGCGTCGAAATATTCTTTGGCTTCAACTCCACCAGCCATGCGTACAAACGTAATCTGGGTGTCCGAATATTTCACATTATCTCCTGCCTCTACAAGCAAAACCATTTGCTATATGTTTAACAACTTGGATGAGCTGGTCTTGACCTATCCGCACAAGATGTCCTTTTATCTAGAGGCACGTCATAAATCAGGTCTTCTACCCACTCCATATACGTTATTTCCCAGTTGTGCTTATCCCTGAAGTTGCTATAAAGAAAACGAAAAGAGCAGCAGCGGCAGAATATGTGGGGAAAGTGAAACGAACTCGGGAGAAAATCCTGATGTTCACTTAGCGAACTGTACGCGCGTGTGGTAGATGAGAACGACTGCAGCAGTATCCCGCGTCCGGCCGGCCACAGGTGCGGGGAACACTCGCTTGATACTCTCTAACGCTGCCGGTTCCAGCGCCCGCTTTTGGGCACTAATGCACCTAAACGCCTGTTTCGGAATCATTTTTCGGGCGGGCACTGACGCGCCTTTTGAACGAGATACGTATTTGATTACCCCGAGTCGAGGCTTAGCTGTTCCTCCGCCACATTTTTGAAAGCGACCCATTTCGTTGAGATCTGTGGAAAGAGAATCTGGAAATTCTTCGGTGTTTACCACGCATTTGTGCTGAAAAAAGAAAAAAAGCTCTTTTCATATCTGAGGCTGGTGGACGGAAGACTCTTTTTTTTTTTTTATTCAAAATCGGAACAAAAATGCTGGCGAGCGTCAAACACAAATGGATATTAGCTGAAGGAAAGGGAATGAAATCTGGCGTCCTTTGGGGACCTGCAGCAACCAGGAGAAAGTGTTTTCCCCTCCGCAGGAATCCTCAGGGATTTTGTGAATCGACATGATATAATTATCCTTTCGTCCTCACCTTCCTTCTGTCTTTAGGGACGCAACAGAGACTGAGGACGGTAATTCTCTGTCCGATTTCGTCTCTTTAGGACCCGGTGGCCTCTGGAGGGAACGGCCTCAGTACCCAAGAGTGCGTATTATCCTACCACTTGGGTCTTAGAAGGGGGTCATTAAATCAGGGTGATATGTGTCCCTCTCCACCTCATTTGTCTTTCGGGACCTAATCAAGGCGAAGACTCGACTCCTCAGAGGCTGGTGGCCTCTGAGGGAAACCGCAACGGGACCCAAGAGTGAAAGTTATCCAGCCACTTGGGTCTTAGGAGGAGGTCATCAATCAGGATGAACTGTGTTCCTCTCCTCATCCTTTATCTTTAGGGACCTACCAAGGTTGAAGGCCACTGCTTCCCTGCCCAACGGGTCTCTCTCTCTCTCCTACCATCTGGCTTCGAGGGCCCTTACACAGAAGGATAAGAGCAGTGATATCACGAATATCATCATCTTTGGGAAGTAATATTAGTCTCTAAGAAGCTAGAGCATCGGGGAAGGGTTCGTTAGCTTCCAACGTCTTGTAACTTAAGGGATGGGCATTCTGAGGCTTTATGGAAAGGGATAGGAGTTTTGAGCACCTTTTAGCTCAAGGGATTGACATTCTAAAGCTTCAGGGGAGGGTTAGTTGCGTTCAGCACCTTTTAGCTTCAGATGGAACCATAACTTCCAACACCTTGCTGCTTCAGGGAGGGACTGTAGTGGCCTTCCAGGACCCTGTGCCTTTAGGAAACTTAGGGTCTGACGGTAATAGCAACCTTCACACACACACACACACACTGCCGTTAGGGGGAACGAACAGCACCGCCGTAATCATTGTCAGGAGCGTTAACAAGGCAGTGGGGATTGCCTTGTGTTAGCAGTGGAGGTGGATAGCGGCCTATCTCTGGGTCAAATTGGTTCGTGTTCTTGTCTGGATGGCCCTTATATTATCATGTATTTCTACCGTTAATACTGATAACACTGTCTACTACCGTTAACTTATTTATCACCAACCACACAGATAATTCGTAATGAAAATGTCTTTAAGTAGAATGGATATTCTTGTGTGTATTTTATTCTAGTGTGTTTGTTTGTAGATTGCGTACTATAATGATAATGATAATGATAATAATGATGATAATCAAGTATCATTATTATTATCATTTTAGTGTTATGATGATAATACTTCTCTTACTCCTATAACTACAAACAATAATAACTATAATGATAATCGTAATAATATTGATATAATAATAATGATGACAATAATAATGATAATAATATAATACTAATAATAATTATTATAATGATAGTAATAATAATAATAGATAATCATGATAATGATTATAAACCGAATATTGACAGAAATGTAGCCAGTCACTGGAAATATGCAAGGAAAATACATATTGTTAAAGCTGGAGTTGTATCAAAGATAGGGAATGATAAACAGACGGTTGTTGCCTCGACATAATAAGCAGTTTTAAGACGTTCACAGTGGTTGAGATGATGTGCTGTTCTTGTAGAGGTAAAAGCGAATTTGGATGGACACCGGAGATGTGGTTTTTGGAGTCGAAAAGCAACTTGGGGACGTGGGATCCCCGTTAGGTTACAGGAGGTGCGATCGGTGGCGAGGTGGTGCAGTAACTTCTCGAACTGTCACATGAGGTCCAAGCGATGGTGATGTTAGGAAGACCTGTGTACTTAGCACCTATTCAAAGCCGACACGAAAGGGACCGAGGTAGGATATTGAATGCCCTTTTCTGCATCTTTTCCAACAACCCCCAGCTGGGCAGTCGATACAGAGGAGGAGGTGACCAAATGGGAGTGGCAAAGGTGCTTTCGAGAAGCGTGGAAGTTTTGTAGATGTTCTCGGGTTCGGGCTGAGGGCGTCTAAGCGTCTTGAGACTACAGATAACGTAGATATTTTGATGACGGTGCTAACGTGTTCGTATCATATCAGTTTATCGTCTAAGGCAAGAGCGATAAGCTCGGAACCCTGGAGAGGATCTAGGGTCTGTGAGACAGCAGGGGGGTAGGCTAGGTTGGAGACGACGCTCATATATTTAGCTACAGTCTTGGGTTAGCTGGTGGTGGCGTGGTTGGCAGCGGGCCATCATCCCTGGGGAGCTGCTGTCATCGCTGACATCAACGAGAGAGTCATTAACGCCCTTCCACCGAGCAAAGGCGTCCATTAGGGCGTCGCCTATGAGGATGGGGGGAAACACAAGGACCCCACCTCGGTGTCCTGTGGGAAACTGCAGGTGTGGCGGGACTTACATAATAATAGACTCGGGGGGGCGCCTTCTGAAGCGCGTACAGCCTAGCCCCGTTCGCTCTCGTGTGCGAGCTATGGAACGGGACTTCTTAGCCCGATGGTGTTATCGATTACTGTGTCATGGCTGAGTGGAGAAGTTTGGGAAAGCCGAAAAACTGAAGAGCTACGGAGGACATGTGTCTCTCTCGCTTGCTAGGGTGTTTAAGTGTATTGTGTCCGTCCATGTGTGATGTTGTGTAAGTGTGTAAACATATCCACACCTAACTTCAAGGGGATGTATATGGGTATATAGCACTCCATTACCAATCTAAACCAGAGGACATAATGCATCACGTCATAAAAGCCTGGTAAAAGAACACCACCGGGTGTCGCTAGGTCTTTATGACCCCGTCCATAAGCTTGGGTCCGTTACATTAAAGATCTTTTAGTCAAGTTAGGGTTTCCAAGAAACCTCGTCTATCTTGGGTGATTCCTGTTAGAGAGACTTCCAGGGAGGGACGGTGTGTTGTCACTCTGTCCTCATTCTCGTATATGATTCATTCTTGGCTTAACTACTTCAAGTGGTCCATGGCCATTATTAAGAACGTATAAAAACCATTATTTAATATTCTAAAACCCCCCAAAGAAGCTTCATATAGGCCTTCTGCAATTCTTCGGCTGCGTTGGGATCGGTAGCAAGGAAATGATGGACTCTTTTGAAGCGAATATTCATCAACGAGACGGCACTCCTTTTCGTCAGTGACGATGGTGCATCCTCGCTATACGTGACCAACCGCTCGACGTGGAACCACATCTAAGGCGGAGTCCGGCAACACCCATACATGCATACGTATACAAGAATTAATTTAACTACAACTGGTGTTCAGAGTTCTTTTCTGAATTACACACTGGAGTCAGGAATAATAATAGGCTATCCTAGGATATGCCTAGTAAGCGTGTTGATAGATTTTTTGAGAATCAAATAACCTCAGTACGACGGTACGACCCTAGAGCAGGAAAATACGACCCCATAGGCACGAAACACGATCCCTGGGCACGAAATCGTGATCTTTGAGGCGCGAAGACACAATACGGTATAAGTTAAATGCTTCAGTGAAATAACGTAGTCGAGGTTGAATGCTACAGTGAAATACGTCGTCGACATTGATTACTACAGTGAAATACGTCGTCGTGGTTAAAACACCACATTGAAATACGTACTTAAGAATCTAAACGACATGTAAGAAAAATAAGGCTGGATGGAGGAGGCGTCGGCACGGTAACATAAAACTTGGACTGACCCTAACTTTGCCGCGCTGCCGGTGACGTTAGCCGGACACAAAACTATCCCCGTGGCGGGGAAATTTCCCTCCTCATCGTCAAACTTCGCCTCGTTCTTTCCCCCCCACCGGAGACCCTGGAAGACAAAGCCCCACTGCATTATTTAGGGGAAATTTTCTGGGCTATGTCTTGTGGTGTGTGAGTGTGTGTGTGTGTCTGTGTGTGTGTGTGTTTGGAGGTGGGGGTCTGTGTGGGAGAGCCAGGGGTGCAGTGTGGGGTGATTGTCTGGATATACTCTGGGGTGATTATCTGCAAATACTATGGGGTGATTATTTGTAAATACTCTTCGTGTGTTATGAGGATAAAGTTTTCCATTTAAGATGCTTACGTCTTTTAAAAAAAAAATATGTATATATATATATATATATATATATATATATATATATATATATATATATATATATATATGTCTGTTTTTTTGTTTATATGAT
>JAYMFT010214891.1:0-11450 GCA_038088735.1 Panulirus argus
GATCAAGTATAATAATAAAAAAAAAATATATATATATATATATATATATATATATATAATTACTTGAAGAGTTTTAACATATAATATGGGGAGCTGAAGGCGCCGTCAATATTCATATCACTGAAGATCACAATCCCTACCAGTATGTAGAAAAATAGAAAAAAAGAAATACCTGTGAGTTATGCAGTTATAGACTGGTTTGGTATTCATGGAATGTTCGGTTTTTACTACCAAACACTCTAGTTTCCATGAATAATTTGATCTTTGTGTCATTTAACTTCCTGTCAGCAAAAGTCGGTGTGAAGAGTTTTCATGTTACATAGATTTAAGAGCAAGTAATAAAAAAAAGAAAATACATGGAGGACATATTGATGAATATTTATAGGGCTGACACATACATTTCATTAAATAAATTTTGTTTCCAGAGATTATTTTTAGATGTGAGTGGCATTCTGTAATACTATTTGTATTTTTAAACGATACGAGCCATCGATACGCCTTTTTTCATTCGTCTATTCAATGGGGTTTTCTGTTCGCTTCTCTGTTTGAACGCACCAGTATTAAATGATGAATGACATTAGCAAAACTAAAGATATTCATCATTCCCACATGACACACCTTAGTAGTACCCTGTTTCTGAAGTTAAGGGATCGGCCAAGGTCACGTGACTTGCCAAGTCCACTCCCAGATATCTAAAACACTTCACTCCCTCCAGTTTCTCTCCATAAAAGCTTACACTCCATCTAATCTGTCCCTCAACCCTGCTAAACATAATAACCTTGCTTTACTTCATACTTATTCTCTACTTTCTCCTTCTACACAGTCTTCCAAACTTAGCCACTCACTTTTGTAGTTTCTCACTTGATTCTGCCACCAGCGTTGTATCATTAGCAGTATTAACTGACTCATTTTCCAGGCCCTCTCATTCCCCACAGACTGCATACCCGCCCATTTCTCCAAGATTCTCATCTTTACCTCCCTCACTTCCCCATACATTGACAAATTGAACAACCATGGTGACAACACACACCCCGGCTGTAGACCCACCTTCACTTTTAATCATTCACTCTCCTCTCTTCTTACTCGTACACATGCCTTGCAACCTTAGTAAAACTTTTCACTACTTCTAGCAACTTTCCGCTAGCACGGTGTATGTTTAGAATATTCTACAAAGCATCTATATCAACCCTCCTATATGCTTTCTCCAGATCCACAAATGCCACATACAAATCCATCTGTTTCTCTGAATATTTCTCACACATTCTCGAAAGCAAATATCTGATCTACACTGTCTCTACCACTTCTAAAACCACAATGCTCCTTCTTAGTCTGATGCTCTGTATATGTCTTCACCCTTTCAATCACTACCCTCCCAAACAACTTGACAGGTATAGTCAACAAACTTATATATGTGAAGTCTGAACGCTCACCTCTATCCCTCATGCCTTAATACAGTGGCATATTCCGCCAGTCCTCAGGCACCTCACCATAATCCTTACATGCGTTGAAAATCCTTACCAAACACATTTCATCTTATATCATGCTGTCACCACCTCCTCTCTCTTCAACGAACCACTCTCCGTGACTCTCTCACTTCGCATACCACCCCGACCAAAACACCCTACATCTGCCACCCTATCATCTAACACATTCAACAGTCCTTCAGAATAATCAAGCCAACTCCTCCTCACTTCATCACTACCTGTTACGACTTCTCCCTTTGCCTTCTTCACCGATGTTCCTATTTGTTCTCTTGTTTTTCGATCATTATTAACTTCATTCTAAAACATCTCATTCTCTCTAAAGTCTACTAATGCTCGCTTACTCCCAACTCACATTTGCCCTCTTTTTCAACCTCTGCACCCTACACTTGACCTCCCGCAGATTTCTCTTTATACACCCCCTAATCATAAACACTTCCTCCCTGTAACTACCGTGCAAACACCTCTCCTTTTTTATTTCATTTGCAACTTCTTCATCTCACCAATCACTATCCTTCCCAATCTGCCCGCTTCCCACCTTTCGCACGCCACATGTATTTACTGCACATGCCATTTACCTTTTTCTATTCTACAGTCAGTCTCCATTGGTATCTCTTTTCACAAGTCTCTTTTCTAAGCTAACTTACTCTCATCATTCTCTACTCACCCATATGGTTTCCTCTTTTCCGACAATCTCTATAAATCTTCAACCTCACCTCCACAAGACAGTGATCAGACATCCTACTGGCTGTCCCTTTCAGCACCCATTGCATCCAAAAAAATCTCTTATACGCAAATATCAATTAACAATATAAGATCCAATAATTCCCATTGACCATCTCTTCTACTAACATACGTATACTTGAGTATGTCGTTCTCTTTAAACCAGGTATTACCAGTCACCAGTTCTTTTTCAGCACACAACTCTACAAGCCGTTTACCATTTCCTTTCATAATACTGAATATTCCATGCCTTCAGTCGTACCTTGAACCGCCACATTACTCATCTTCACATTCAAATCTCTCATCACTAATACCCAGTCTCTTGCATCAAAACTGCTGACACACTTATCTGTTCTCAAAACACTTGCCTCTCGTGATCTTTCTTCTCATGGCCAGGCACATAAGCACTATTACCCACACATTTTTCGCCATTCATTTCTTATTTTTACTCACATCAGTCTAAAAGCTTCTTCCCTACACTCTCTCAAACAGTCCTACAACTCCTCCTTCAGTAATGCTACTCCTTCCTTAGTTTTTGTCCTCTCACCAACCGCTGACTTTACTGCCAAGACGTTTCCAAACCATTCCTCCCCTTCACCCTTTAGCTTCGTTTCACTTAGAACCAGAACATCCAGGTTTCTTTCCTCAAACATAATACCTATCTCTCCTTTTTTCTCATTTGGGTTACATCCACACACATTCAGACACCCCAACCTGAGCCTTCGAGGAGGAAGGGCACTTCCTGCTTGGTTCCTGCTTCTGTTTCGTCTTGTAGAAACTGAAATACAAAAAGAGGGATGGGGGGTTCCACACACACACACAAAAGAAGAAGAAGAAGAAAAAAAAAAAAACGCGCGCACGCGCGATTCCGCCTGCTTTAGTTGCCTTCTACGACACGCATGGAATACGGAGGTAGAGCTCTTTCTCCCTCCCGTACCCCATGATTGGACAGATGTCCATCAAGATGTCGATTATTGATATCATGTATCCTTCTCTTTTGACAGTAATCGTTGTGATGGTTGGAGAGTCTGTCCTCTGTTTTCTTGTACTGAGTACGAAAGCAATATGGCAGGAAAAAAAGTACATTAGTCATGATGTTATCAGCCAGTGTAGGGTGTGCACATATGTGACACTGGAGAATGCACTGTACGAGACAAGATGTGCTATTAATGCTTGAAACATGTATATCACACAAAGCAGCAACTAAAGTGCTTTTGAAATAACAGTTAGCCAGCCATACGACTGCAGGATGGCACTCATCCCCTAAACCATCTATCAGGACTTCAGCCCGACAGTTCCCTAGAGATCATCCTCATACGATTACGTCAGAGAACAGTTGTCTCTTACGAATGACATGCAAAATAAAGAACCAGGGAACGTGGCTACCTTATAAGCAACGACTCAGTGGTGTCTGGGACACCAATTGACGGCAGACTAGTATGTCAACTGATGTGATAAATAATTGGTTCCATGAACAAGAAACATTGCTCTCCTAGTTTCTAACAAAGGACCAACTCTGACGTTTGCCTAGATCTAAATACCGGTGCAGAAAAAGCAATGCTTGTGCAATCGAAGTCGACAACTTTTTCACAGCTTTCAAATATTATAACTCCTGTTCAAACTTGTGTTAATATAGACCTGTGGAGTAGTAAATACATGGGTTACTGAGTGATGACTAGTGTTGTGTGAATGGTTCTCTTATGTGTCATTGTAAATGACATATCTGAAGGCTACTCTCGCAACACTGCTGCAAGGATGAAAGAGATAATTCGTAGGGCTTTGAATAACTGCAAGGTCTTTAGTTTAAGAAGCTATCTTCTTCTCTTGGTTTCAGCACATTAGCTAATTCCTTCAATCTGTAGACACGATATAGCTTATGCATTCTGGAATAGAAGTCATACGAAGCACAAATCATTTGTCTGTACAAGTTATAATGAACGGATTTCGATCACTTCATTTGTATACATTAGAGTGCATACTAGAGGTGTGAAATTCCACATCATTATTCCTTCATATGAAACAAAATCAAATTATTTTCATAGGAAATCTTTCTGCACGTACAATTCAGTACTACCCAGATGTTAGAACATAGACTTTATTTATAACTGTCACCACGATAAGAGAGCAGATATATTAGTCAAACACAAAAGAAATATATGACATTATGCTTCGACACGCCTTTTAACTCTGGAATGCAACAAAGCAGATCAAAAGGTTTTATGTGAACTTTGCATATTCCTGAAGTGCGATAGAATTTACAAAAGAAGGTCAGACCAACAAATTACAGCAATAATATAAAATGTTACCAATTTGCTCTCCTGTGCTTTGGTCTCATGAAAGGGAAATTACAGCGGAGCCGTGATGTAAACCAGTCAAGGTGCTTAAAATGCAAGGGAATGTGTTGCAGTGGAGAGGCTTTATGTCAGGTGGATGATGGACTATCACACTAACAATTCTAAAGAATGCAGAAGTAATGATTAACGTTGTGCTAATCCCTTGGCTCGTCTTGTGAATGTAATGTTCTCTATTATTTCCATTTTCAGTATCACCTTAAATCATTTGCTTAGATACCATTATGCTTTTTGCTTAAGATGAACGACAAAGTTCTCCGTGCTATGCTTCTTCCTGTGCTGTATTCACGCGACCGTACTTTCTGACCCCCTTTTTGGAACATCTCATCTTGACTAAACACTCTACTAATGTGTGAATTGCGACGCCAATGACAGCTCTTTCGACACACCTGTTAGTGCTGTGTAAGCTGCACCACAATTACCGTTTCATTACCAACCCATCAACTACCAAATTGGGGAATGTCGCATAATTGCCACTTCTTCACCGACTCACCCGCTATTCATGTGTGCTGCAACATCATCATTGCTCCTTCATCAATACACCTGCCAATGATTCATAAGCTGCAACAACATTACCACTCCATCAACACATGCATTACTCTGTGTGAACTGCAGCAGCACCATTACAGCTCCAGTATCAGTATATGCACTACTGTCTGAGCTTCAGCACCATTATTCTTCTTTCATTAATACATCTGTGGTTTGGGGGTTTTGCAGCACTAGTGCCACACAGGCAGCAACACAACCACTACTGACGTATGAGCTGCAGTGCTATTACCGGCCTGCTGCACCTGCTGTATACGGTTTACATCACCGATACTGCTGTGATGGGAGCTCCTGAAGACTGAGACACCTTGAGGCCTTGGTTTACGCCGGGGGCTTCCCAAGGCACTGAAGCCTAGAGCCAGTTCTGAGGGGCGGTCCTTGATGGTGATCCGCAGACCGGGGGCATGTTGGAAAATTATGTTGATTGCTTTCTCATGACTTTTGGTGGGTATGATAGTATATGGTTGTTTATGTAGAATTATAAGATCTGTGAGAGGAGGTCCAGACACCTCAACCCGTTTTTCGTAATCTACAATTAGAAATTACTTGAATTACAAGGCATTCGCTCCTCAATGAGAACTCCATGACTTACCTTACATGGTTGAGTCTATTGTACTATGTAGCCTTGGGTCGCATGAGAGGGTCTTCCAGGCGCCATCTGGCTCGTGGGCCACACTTTTAGGAACTCTGGGTCCGGGTACTGCGGTCACGAATATTCGTATGAACTACGATGATTACGATCAAAGGAAGAATTTTGCAGTATATATATCCGTTATGGAATTTGTTGACTACATTCTCTTGGGAAAATGAAAGATTCTGAATTCTTCTCATGGGAAGAGGAAGACGGATTCTGGGGAGGGATTTTATGATGATTAACAAGGGAGTGACAAAAGAAAAAAAAATGAATGCAGCACAGAGAATTATAAAACATAATGTTTTACACATAGTGGTAAAAGACACACAATTGAAAAAGCAGTCCCTTCCTATGTTCCTTGACAAGCAAGATTCTTCTCACGGAAACGGAAGAACTGGCGGAACAAATAGCATAGGAATCAATAGGAATCATATGACCCGTCTGCCTGAATTTTCCGTAGTCTCAATAACTGCTTCAGAACCGTGATGATCTCTGTCAGTTGATGAATGATAGTGATGACCACAGTCTCAACGGGATTCCTGCTCACAGAAACTTTTTTTTGTTGTTGCGCTACGACGACAGTCTACAGAAAGGACTAAACCTTAGGATACTAAGGGAAGAAATGGGGGAAATGCTCCCAGAGCTGTGGGGGTGTCGACTTACAAAGGCGAACGCAGCAGTACCGGTTGTGGTCATTCAGTGATACTCAGAGACAAATGTCTGATCATATTCCCGTGTCAGTGTTTTTCTAAAGTCTTTAACAGATATGAGTATATATAAAAAGAATCGTTCCTCACATGACGATATAATTAGTGTAGGATAATGCATCACCATTACGAGTCCTGCTTCGACCCAGGCACCTCTAATGGGTCACGACGCTGGGGGAAGTGTAGTGAGACAAAGAATCCATTAGGTCAGGTGTGCACCATGCAGCCGGGGACATTAGGGCCACCTGAGGAGCCGCTCTGGCAGAAAAACAAACTGAAGAAGATATATTTGTTAGGATTTCGGGAGAGAATATGACAGCTTGATGTGAGAGATCAACAGAAAACTGAGAGAGAAGATGATGGTTTAACTGATGGATTGAAAAAGCAGACTATAAGCGGTAACAAATCTAATTTGTGATTATGACAACTGAAATAAGATATGAAAAATATCAAATCTTTTAATGGAAATAATGAAAGAAAATTTGAAATGGATGCAACAATTAAAAGCTTATTTATTGGGGAAGATGTCGCAGTAAGGAATTTGAACAATACACCTGCCACTAAATGAATTTGTTTCACATTTTGCTGTACACTAATCCGCTTGACCGGGTTCGATCCCCGGCTTGGGCAGATGGCGGACAAGTCGCTTAGCTTTTCATTCTTCCTCTTGCCGGCAATTGCAAGGGTACAAACATCGGATGGGGTAAAACATCACAGCTGTGACGGCCTGTAACTCCGGCTTGGCTGACCCGGGGGTGTCCGTGTCCGGGTACATAGCCCACACTGACAGGCCAGTGAGCCTACAAAGTGTTGGTACTTTAAAACTTTTTATCAGCCAAAAATCTTGGTAAATGATGTACTCTGTTATCGTGCTGCAGATGGTGACACTTAAAGAAAATGAGGATATTTGTTCATCAGTTAAAAACTGACTGACAGGGAGATATTTTTCCGTGTTACATGGCTGAATTGTATTAAATTGTTTTCGCAAAGGCAAAGCAGATGGCATGAAGGCTTCGCTCGTGCATAGAAAATAGAAATGTTTAATAGTCAATAGGTTCAATGTTCTTTTCCATCATACGTTTAAATAGCGATACTCCTTCCAAAACAAAAGGCAGTATCGAATTAGTCATAATTGTAATTTTTTGAGATCCAGTGAAAAGCAATCGGAACAGACTATGGATAATGATTTATAAAGGAAATCAATGCGTCACCACACGAACATTTCCTATATTCTGTAACAATTCTTAACTCTAGATATATTTTCCGATTACGCTGGAAAAAATAAACTGCTTTTAGTCGTATATAGTTACGTACCTGTCAAAGGAAAATCCATATGCAGTGAGCAGTGTGATTGGCATATCAGGTTACTTTCGTTATAGATTTCGCCATCATGAATTACAAGCAGGTTTGGAAATGTAAACGAGTAGAATATAAAGTCAGCTATTCCTACTCAGCAGTCACTATTCCTTCACCCAGTGGAAAATATTTGAACTCAGAGGATAGGCTGCACTGGTTCGAAATATCCCATAGTTACTGCTAATTTCGCTGTCAGTCAAATGCATTGATATTTCTTAATGTGAGGTTTCGCTACAGGCTGGAAGAAGTTCAGATTAACCCAGAAGGTTAAATAGGTTTTTCTGAGTTTTACACCTACACATAAAGAACAGATGTTATATATTCGTCTTCGTAGCATTTCGGTGTCTCCAACGTTCATCTAAGTACTTCCTCTATCTCGGATGCATGTCATCTGAACTTGACTATAAGTTCTCCATCTCATTAGTTCTCCTACATCAGCTCTTCCATACACTGCTTAGTATCTTATTTTGTTTACGGACTCTGTTTCAGTGTTCTCACTCTTGTTATTTTGTTTGTACCGCTTCCCGGGATCCCTTCATTTTCATCTCTTTGCTTCCCTGTGTACAAGTGGACGTTTGTTGTCACGTAATCTGACTGTTTCCTTTTAACTATATCATCAGTTGATGCGGCTCACGTTCTTCTTTGGTTGCTCCTTACTTTCCATTTTTTTCTTTCGTTCTCGTTTTGCTCAACGTGCGTGCGTTTTCTGCTTCATGGAGATTGATATCCCCAGTTTCAACGATAGATCATTACTCCTGTAATCAGAGTTCTAAATTCCTGCCAGCCCTGTTTTCATGATCTCATGTTGAATGTTACCCACATTCACACCTCGCAACCTTTCATTCATTCTCACACTCGTAATGTTCCTTACCCTCCTGCCTACACCTGCATCAACAGTTACATTAAAAAAAATTCCCTTTTTGAATTTGGGTTCATCTCATCTTACATCAGCTTATCGTCCAGTTGCAGAGTCCAAACCTCAGTCGTACGCACCATCCTTACTGTGCGTTGGAGGAAAAGGTCATCTTGGAGGAAGAAAGGATATGTGCTTTTGTTCCCGCAACAATAACCTCTTTTATATATTTGGCGTAGACAGAAGCATCACCACATAAAAGACAGTAAAGTACCCAAGGAAAGTCAGAGAAGAATTTTTGTTAGTTGTTCTAGTCAGCTTTGTTGAGTTGCCAATCTTTATGTTCAGAAGCGGCTGCTGGAGGGAGAGGTGCCGTTGATATAGTTACTTTTATTAGTGTGTGTGGTCAGATGAACCAACTGAAAGCGAAATTTTGTATCTACAGCGCTAAGAATTAAGCCTGAAAAACAGATTCAGAAGATTAGGAGAATGATTACAGTGGCCAGGGATATGGATGGGGTGAGATATAATTTGCTCTAGATAACTGAGAATGGAGAACGTGAGAGCTTCAGTACCCCTAACCTTCCTTTTAGAGGGAATGCAGTCATTTCCTATGGCGAGCGTTGAAATTTTCCGGAGTGAGGATCTCGACCTGCAGAAGAAAGGATGTCCTGGCCTCATTGCTGTAATCTAAATAGTCAAAGTTATTAGATTTGTAGAATTAGGAAAGCAATGGGCAAAACTAAGGTAAACATTGTTAGCTGGGAGATAGACCTTCAGCCAGATAACATCAAAGTTTGGGGACTCAGGGTCGTCGCGGCTTGCAACAGGTGAGTTGATGTTGGAATAAGAACAGACACCATCTTCGGGATTGATGATTATAGTTGGATTTGAGGAAGGGGCTAGTGGGAACATCATTAGACATTTGAGTCGCAGACACAATTAAGGTATGAGGAGAGGCATTGAATAGTGGTGTTCAACAGAAGAGAGGATACTAGAAAGACGACAGATGTTGGTATAGTGAATAAAAAAAGAGGCAGGTCTATTAGTGAGGGAAAGGTCGTGGGAGGGGCCGGTACTACAACTGTCTGAGCCCTCCCTCTCATTGGCAGCAGAATGAGGAGGGAACCCTGAGATTTTTAGCACCCCATGATGCCGACGACTAGGGGCCACATGTCAGATGGACACTATCATGACTGAATCTAAAAACAGATGTGCAGACGATATGGCAAGAGAACTTATGTGAAGTAAACAAATGAGATTTGAGTAGGTGTATGGTGCTTGTTGGGAGAAAATGGCAGGACCAACCCGGTAGTCCCGTTTTGATAAAACAGAAAGTAAGACCAGCAATCCTGACATGGAAAGTATAAGACGGTTCCGGGCACCACTTTAACGACGGTAGTACCATCCTGGGCGCATCCTGTCAAGAACCTACTATCCAAGAGAGCATGTCTGTTCCTCTCCATGCTACATCATTGCTGCATGTGCTGGTTTCCCAGTAACTGTAATCATGTCTCCCATCACTTAATCATCAAATCCAATCTTCAGTTGTCATTCCTTCACCAGGAACGTGGGCAGATTTTCCATGACGATCGTGTTTCTTCTCATTTTTGTTTTCTTTCTCTGACTCTTTAATTTACATAATATTTTCCTGTTTCTTAATCTATCTTTTCTACTTCGCGTTAATCCCATTGTAACCATAAGTCCACTAAACAATTAGCAGCATTCAGCTTCATTACTCACTTTATTCAGCCCACTGTAGATTCATGCGAGATCTCGGTTAAATGAAAATTTTGTTTTAATTTTCTTTACTTGCACTTTTTTTCTATCCTTAAGCTTCTCAGGCGAAAGGGGTGATCATGTGTCACTATCAAAACCAACATTTGTCAAGCTGCTCTGTATTCCATGCTGGCCACCGTGACGTGTCAGTCTCTACGCAAAACTAAACCACCAGGAGTTACCGCAGGACGTCATCTATTCCAGATTCTATATAAGAAATTGCTTGTTGGCTGCTAACTTGATAAATGCTTCTTAGATATGAATGACTCTAGATCATTCTGGTAATCAAAAGTGGCTTGTTTCACTCTCCATTTCTGTAGGCATAAATGACCTGACGTCAGTCAATAAGGGATTGGTATGATATAAGAAGGAGGTCCATCGAAAGCTTTTTTGTTATTTATTGCGTCATCAAAACAACCGACTGAATTATCATCAGCTACAGACAAAGTCAAGAGCGTCTTATTCTTTTACTTATTCATCAAAGGAGGAGAATGCATGGCGCTCGAAGAACAATTACAAACAAGTACCGCTTCTCATAGGTAAACATACAAGCTAAAAAAGCGTATTGATTATCCATCTTCAAAAATGTGCCTTTTCATTTTGTTTTATGAAGGTGTTACACACTACACATAGCCTAAATAAGCAAAGTCTTACGTGGTGGGGCAACGGTAATACTTACTGGAACGATGTCTTTTCAGTCCATCTTCTCATATTTACGAAAGAATGGTCTCGATTGGTGTACACCAAACTTGCCCCAATTTCCTGATTTTTTGCCCCCCCCCCCTCAGAACTTGTATCGATATACATGTACTTCTTTTGCACGTACACATATGCATGTAGGTTTATTTCTATGTATACATTTTTTCTGTAATTATTCACGCATGCATTTAGATATATATCCGCATAGATAAGCGGGGCCTGGAAACCCTCCAGTACTTGTATTTTTCAATTTCTAAAAAGGGAAACAGAAGAAGGAGCCAGGCAGGGTGTGCTCATCCTCCTCGAAGGCTCAGATTGGGG
>JAYMFT010214902.1:0-11450 GCA_038088735.1 Panulirus argus
ATCATATTCCAAACCTCCAATCTCTGTCACTAGACCCCATAATTCGTGTTAGCTGTGACTGTTATCTATGACAACACAGCAACACTATTTTTCCCCCCACCATAATACAGAAGACCTGCATCATTTTCCAGACTCACTGCTGTGGCGTGGAAGCAGCAGCCACACTCCTATAACCTCGTGACCACACCTCTTAAATATCTGATAATTGCTAGGGTGTGCGTGGAGGCGGTGGCGGTGGTGGCGGTGGTGGCGGTAGCCAGCCATTACCGATGTTGCGCACAGCGAAGCCGCCGCCCGTCCCCTTGCTAGCGCTCCCTTTGGCTCGCGCCCCCCGAGAGAGCCCGGCAGATGGCCAAGCATGATGTATGAGGCGGTTTCATGGCGTTTTCGTGAATTTTCGTGTTTGTGTTGCGTTACGAGACCAAAGGGGTTCGAAACCTCCCTTTTTAAGGTACTGGGGTTAGTTTTAAGAATGATCTTTTGAGAAGTTAACCTAAAGGGAAATTTACCGGAGATGAAGCAGATATTTCTTAAGAATTCATTACGTTTGAAAGAGCATGAGTAGGGGCAGTGTGTGTGTGTGTGTGTGTGTGTGTGTGTGTGTGTGTGTGTGTGTGTGTGAGGTGGTGTGGTCGGCCCAGTGATCGCCTTAATGAGTTTGTTAAAGACTTCTTGCCGTTGTGAGGAGAACCATTAGACCAAAGAGTTATTAATTATCTTTTGCACTGAAGTGTCTGGCCATCAGCGCTGGTAATGTGGGCTTCGCGTTTTCCAACATATAATTGAAAAGGTCTCTAATTACACTAAAATATACGGCGTCAGACACACACACACACACACCTTTTCCCCTCCTCTTAATTTCGCGTGTGTTATGTACGACCCCCTAGCGTTCATGAGAAGGAAGTAGAGACGTCGGAATAGAGAGAGACACACACACGAGACCATTTAGCACTAATTAATGAACAACAGCGAGGTATCCGTGAGAGACATAGGCCAGGCAGGAGCTCTATTCCTTCCTCCTTCTTTTGATCAAGAAATACACCAGCTATTATCTCAGCGTGGGCCACAATCAGCCATGTTACACTAAGACAATAGGATGCGGCCAGACACACACAGAAACAGACACCCTCCTCCCTCCTCCTCGCCGCCTCCCAACAGAAAACAGGAATAGCCCAGCTTACACGCATGGGTAACTCGCGTAATTAAACAACGCTTTTCATTACCCCCGACGAACGTTTATGCTTTTAGCCATAACCGACTCCACGTGCCGGGCAGATGCGCAAGGGGTCGGAAATTGAACGCAGCGCTACTTTGTCATACATTTTCACCCCAATAACAGGCGGAACTTAATATCATAACGACGTGTCGTCCCTGAAATATGGTTGCCTGTGCACACAACTGTTGCCTTAATCAACAAGGCGAGGTTCCACCTGGACTTAACGTGTTATTTAAGAGGTCTGAGTTACGCCAGCCAGTCTGTGTAACCTGTAGATGTTTCTGAATTATATTCCCATTGACATAGATACGCATGACAGAATAAATTTTGATGGTATGGTCTAAAAGATTAGTAAAATTTCTTTTACTCATTCACGAAGAAATTATTAACGAATGACGCAACATTAAGGTACCAAAATTCAATATACAGTTTAGATTATCGTTTCATAATTACATAATTAGCAGTAAAATACATGATCAAATATTTTGTTGCTAGTTATATGAATTACAATATGTAAATCAAACTTAACACAGAGCAAGCAGTACAGAATGATAAGAAGGGCGAGAATATACGGCTATTACACCTCACACAAATGCACCTCAGGGCCCACTATACAGCAGTTACACATATAGGTCGCCCTGTGCCAGTAGAGGCACCCCGGACACATACACACCTGGCATATGCCAGAAGTAGCACACCCGAGAATGGGTTGTCATTGACAAGATCCCGTGCAAAGCTTAGTCTCAACGAATCTACACACACACACGCGATTGGGAAAGCAGCTGCAGATGTTGAATAATCTTGCGCTACCACAGAACAACAGGCGAAATTTCAGACGCACAGTCGCCGCTGTTCTGACTATAACATATTCTGTCACCAGTCATGCCCGTGTTCTATAGTAAGGATAGTCTTCACTTGCTTTTGTAATCCTTATCATACTCCTCCTACGTCAGGTAGTTCTCCTGCAGAGCGCCTCAACCAGCACTCAGACTCGAGCCCCTTTGTCGGTTTACGTCCATGGCTTCACCCGCAAAGCAAAAGTCCCCATCGAAGACAGGCTTTAAATAAGACATCAAAAATGCTAAAAGAAGACAGAAGTGAGGGAGAAGATGAATACAAATCTAAGAAAGAAGTAGAGAAAGAATAATATTTCAGAGCAGGTCGTAAATGTTAAGAATGACGCAAACAGGTACACACTGCTAAAGTTTAGCGGTGTAAGGAAAGAAACAGACATTACAACGGCCACACAATAATCATATGACGCAGTGGCTTGCCGAGTTTTAACCACGTGGCCTATGTTATTGCAGATTTCAGGATGGGATGAAAAGCTAAATGCGAGCCAGAGGAAGAAGAGGTTTTTGAGTATCCAGTCTGCTAGGTATCCTCTGCAAAATGGCCTCAGAGATAAGTCCTCGATGAGGAGGAAGCTTTTCCCTCCTTTACGGCATCAATAACCTTCTGCTATACGCTCAACAGAGAGAGACGGAAGCACCGCCCGAGGAGAGACAGGCCAGGAAGATCTCTTAGCAGGAACTATTGACAGTCTCGGAAAAACCATAAAATTCAGTGAGTTGCCGGAGCTGGAGTCGAATCGGGTGGGAGAGAAAAGAAATTGTGGTATATGGGGGACGCAAACCAGGTGAAAACAAACTCTGGAGACTGAAAGTCCACAAGACGCGCACCATGCGCACTTGCGTTGGGGTAAACCCCCACCCAGCACTCCACCACCACCAGCCCACGGTACTCCGCCACCCCAGGAGCCAGCCAGCGTCCCTCCCCTTCGCCACCCACTCCGCCGACACACCTGGCCTCGCCCCGCCCGTGCCATAAACCCCTTACCCTCTCCTGTAGGCCTCATTAACGCCATAGATACCCACCGCCGCCGCCAACCCATAAACATGTATGCCTTATCAGGTGTTCCATCCAATCAGGCACAGGGGCGTACCCCGGGCAGTAGGCAGGACGGAGCGATCCGCCCCTCTGCGTCGTACGCACAGAGGGGTTGATGCGGCGGGTGCTATAGGCAGATGATTAGGGCAGTAGAGGGGGTTTCCGAGACACGTGTCCCCATTTAACAGGCTCGGGGGCAATTAAGCGAGGCGCTGACACGCGCTTTAAGGATACCACTGTGTTGTGCGTCCCGGCGTTGTTACGTCTGATGATGATGTGGGGGAGGGGGGAGAGGGGGGGGGGAGGCGTCACTCACAACCCGTGGGGTCAGAGTCTCGTGACCTGACAACCCTCTCTGTGTGCTGGTCGCTGGCAGTGACCCACTGACTATACAGCCCTCTGTGCTGGTCGTTGGCACTGAACCCAATGAGTTGGCAGTGACCTGACAGCCCTTTGTCCTGGCAGTGACCTCACACCCATCTGTGCTGGTCGTTGGCAGTGACCATACTACCCTCAGTGATGGTTGTTGGCAGTGAGCCAATGGCCTGCATTCAACTGTCCTGGTCGTTGGCAGTGGCCCAGGGACCACACGACCCTCAGTACTGGTCATTTGGCAGTGACACAGTGACCGTAAAACCGTCTGTGCTGGTCGTTTGGCAGTGACCCAGCGACCTACACCCACCTGTGTCAGTCGACCATCCCAAAATTAGACCAAGGTTAAAGTCCTGTGAAGGCCAGCCCTCATTTCCCATTTTGTCGTATTTTACTTTCCCTTCCTCTTCCCCCCCCCCCCTTTCCCTTCCCCTGGTCGTCCCCCCTGGTCTTCCCGTGACGGACAACTGGAAAACGCAGTAGACAGGCGGACAAAGTGACGGGCAACGTAACTACCGTCATGACAAGCCTGGCCAGGCAGGCTAATGGGGAGAAACCTGCGGGTCTCTATATACGTCCAGCCGGACCCACGACTGGATCCTGGATAGGTGGGTTTGTTCCTGCCAGAGGTGGGTGGTGGAGGTGGTGGTGGACAGGTGGGTGCAGGTGGTGGACAGATGGGTGCGGGGGGTGAAGGTAGGATCCAGTAAACACACTGTCAACATTATTATGTGAAGTTATTATGTTTTGATCCGAATCCGAATCGTGTCAGGGGTTGGAAATGGTGGTGTTGGAGATGTTGGTGTTGGAGGTGGGCAGTGGTCTGGGTTGGTGTTGTGTTGGAGGTGGAAAGCCATGGCTGTTGTTGGGGATGCGCTGTCAACAGAGCTAAAATACAGCTAATTACGGTAATTTCATTACTTCATATATATATATATATATTGATGCCCAATAGGAATTTACATTTCGACTATGTATGTTAGAAGGGCACCATATCATGGGACAACAGCTCACTATCACCATAAGGCACCACAGCTCACCTTCACTATACATCATCACAGCTCACCATCCCAGCTCACCATCACGATAACATGAATCACACCAAAATGTCAGGTAGAACTACGTAGTTCCATTGTACTATCAAAAACTATCTTCCCCCTCTCCAACCCCTGCACCCCCTCTCCCCTCTCTCCCCATCCTCTCCTACCTACAATGTTTCCCCCCCCTCCCTTCCATGGTGCTCCCCCCTCCACTTTCCCCTTCACGCACCCCCCCCCCCATGGCCCAGGTGTGGACTGACCCTCCAGGTGACAGAGGCTAATTTGTGTCGTGAGTGGCCAGTGTGGCATAGCGGACAGGTGACGCTCCCCATTTGCCGACCTGCCCACGGAACGTGTGTGTGTGTGTGTATGTGTGTGTGTCTGTAAGGTACATACTTACAGAGACTACTTAAGACGAGATCTTGCCAAGAGGTTGGGCCAGCGCGTGTGGCTCACCGCAGGGAAATGTAATCTAGGACCGTGTGAGCTTCGTACTGCCGAGTGTCTGATGAATAGTGAATAAAGTGAGTAAAATTATACATATGGTCGGCAAGATATGGGTCTCGCTACCATGATAAACCATCGTGCTAGGCTTAGGTCACCATTACATGCGTCTGTCTACCACACTACCATGATAAACCACAGGGGTGAGTGATGGTCGTTAGTCTATCATTAGTCAAACCCACAAAACCGACCGGTGGTTGACAGTACAGAGGGTAAGTCAGTAGGAACCTCAGGGCCGAGGCTCAGGCGTCAGTAGGAACTTCAGGGACGAGGCTCAGACGTCAGTAGGATCCACAGGGCCGAGGCTCACGCGTCAGTAGGAAGCTCATGGTTGAGGCTCCGCCATTAGGGAACCCAAGACGGTAGGTACTGTGTGAGCAGCAGCAGTGGTAGGCCTAACCCCGGTAGCTCCTTTGTTCCTTCTCAGTGGGAGAACCGCTGAACCGCTCGGTTACCCGGTCCACCAAGCGCTGAACCGCTCGGTTACCCGGTCCACCAAGCACTGGACCGCTCGGTTACCCGATCCACTAAGTGCTGGACCGCTTGGATACGTGGTCCATCAAGTGCTGAACCAGTCAGACATTTTTGAGTGATATGTGCCCGTATCACCAGCTAGTTCACTGTGTGCACACCCCATGCTTACCCTGTGAGCCGTAGCGCAGTGGGATCACATAGGCCACAAAAAGGGTCTTTGTCAGAATTGCTACAGAATTGGTTCGTTTCATAGGCTTCATTACATAGGCTTTCATTTGGTGAGTTTTACAGACTAGATGCAAAGAAGTGGATATATTCCTAGACTTCCAGGTGTCTTGTTGAAACAGGCGATAAAACCCCATGTGCTAAACACAAAGCCATTACCATCATTAAGCATTAAATTATATGTAATCTATATATAATGAATTCATCATGTGAAGTGAGTACACGATTGATGGGTCAGTTACTGATAGGACTAACGTGTGGTATTTGAGTTGCCTTACGTGCTTAGTGAAAGGCGAGTGTGGCTTGGTGTGGCCTGGGGTGGCCACGGAGGATGGCCAAGGTGGTGTGGCCAAGGTGAGTGGCGGTGGTGGTGTGGCCATAAACATTACCCATGGCTCACCACACTCACAGGAATTCTCATGGGCATTTTCACCACTGTCAGTTCCCATGATCCTCCCTACTGTCAATCGTGACTCATTACCCATGACCCTCCCTACTGTCATTTGCGACTGTCAGTACCCATGACCCTCTAAACTGTCACTCATGACTCTCCATCAACACCACCAATGACTCTAGATGAGGAACTTGTCAACATTACCATCCTTCAGCAGATTCCTCCCGTCGAAAAACCATTGAGTCTCATGTGACCTGGCTTTCCCAGTGAACTCCTTCCCTCACACCACCACAGACTCTCACCAGCAGCGAACAGCCACTCTCCCTCATACAGCACCATCCATGGTTTCTCCACCACCACTATCACCACCACCACAATCACCAACGACCTTCTCACCACCATCGCCACGATCTCCAACAACCCTCCCATCACCACCAATGGCACTTCTCTCCCTCCACCACCACTACCACCGCTAGTATACCTACCTCTCCTCCCATTACCACTAGCCATGAGTCCCTCCTGTCCTCCTGTCTGTAGACATGACCTCCTGGGCCAGCAAGCGGCGCCCCATACCTCCTTGAGGACGTTAATCCCACCTACAAATCCAGGTCCAGATTATCCATCATGGAAGGAAAAAAAAAAGGTATTCAAAGTTGTTACCGTGTCTTAGATCGACAGGGATAGAGGAGGGGTGAGAGTCCATTAGCATGGGTGAAGGAGGAGGGTAAGATGAAGAGAGGCAGGGGAAGGTAGAGGGAGAGGGGGTCTCAGGGTGAGGTGGGGGAGACAGTGAGATAAGGGCAGGTAGGGATTTTTGAGGGGCAGAGGTGGTGGAAAGCTGGGGAGGGTATTGGAAGGAACAAACGTTTGGGGAAAAGGCCTGACAGGGAGGACAGGGAGAGGGGAGAGGGGAGAAAGGAGGGGCAGGGGAGACGAGGGGATAGAGGAAGGCCGAATGGAACGGACACGGACGGGGAGACGTGGTGAAGGGCAAGAGAGGGTGTGGGGTGGAAGATGGCAGGGTAGTGGGGAGCAAGTCGTAGTGGGAGAGTAGGATGGGAAGCAAGGACGGGGTTGGAGCTCAGGGACGGGACGATGGGAGGCGAAATAGGGCAAGAAAGGGAGGGACAGAGGAGGAGGGCAGTGTGGGCTGAGAAGGGAGGGCTGAGACAGAGGAGGGTATTGTGGGGCGAGGAGGGAGTGAAGGAGGGAGGGAGAGGGCAGGAAAGAGAGGGAGGGAAAGGGGGAACAAGGGAGGGAAGACTGTATGGCCAGGGGTAGGGAGCACTACATCTGTTAAGTCACCTTCCATTTAGTTATAAATTGTACTACAGTAATACCTGATTTACCGTCCTTAGCCTTCGCTCAGCCCCTGAACCTGACGGAGGGCGCACGAGTTGAAGCTCCAACCCACTTCGTGGTACCCACGGACACGCTTCTGTTTGTGTGTACACTGGGGCTGGAAGGTTATAAAGCGGTGAGTACACTAGTTACACACGACGCTGGAGACCTCTGGCGTGCCTCCTTGGCGGCGCTCCAGACGACGAAACGCAAAGAAAAAGGAACGCGAGACGCGGGCCCATCAGGTGGGACAATACTGGATTGTCTGTGATGCCATTGATACAACGTTTCATGTATAAGTCATATCCTTCCCGACGGGCCGGCAGGTGGCGCGCGTGTTAATGAAAGACCGAAAAAAAAAAAAACAATAGATGGCTCTGATCACTTTTTTGTCTGGTACCCAAATGGCAATGATTTGGCTCTTTCAGATGAAGCATAATGCCGACTTAAAGGCTCCCTCCTCCCCCACACGCCTTGTGCTGCCGCGAATAGTCTGCTGTATCACTCTCGGGGGGCTGCTGCTGCACCATCCCACACCCACCACCCACCCACCCACGTATATCATGCCCACCGGTGGTTGTGGATATCACAGCAACACACAACACAGCAAACAACCCGAGAGGAGCGGGAGGGGCATGGCGCAAGGCGATGCGTCACTCTCCGCTCACCTGTGTTTCGCGGGATGACTGACAGATGGCGTACCGGCCCACGCGCCATGTGTTCCCTCCCTATCTGGGCACGGTGGTCCCCTTATCTCCTTCTTTTCACTCCTCTGTACAGTTAAACCTTCCCACTGCCCTGTGAATCAGAATGTTTCAACCGTGTATTTGAGATTACCTCCATCCCACACCTTGCACCAGTTACACAGATCACCCGGAACTTTGATCCATCCTCAACTGTTGAAAGTGGCGCGTGGTAACCCCCGCTGGTGAGATGGGCCGCCCTGATACCTGGCGGCAATTATGTGAAAAACACATTTGCCTCCGCTCGGGAAAATTGAAAATTGCTGCTAATGGTTGTACGGCCGTGTACTATGACAAGGGCAAGACGCACGCGCGTCCGGACGCTGAGCCTCCCCCCTCCCTCCCTCCCTCCCTTGGCCCTAAGGGCACCTCCCGCGGCGTGCTACCAGCCCTGAAAGCCCTTAGCTTCACTCTTAGACAAACAGAGGCGTCCTTATCTCATGAACCGGTTTGTTGTCAAGCCATTCCAACGCTGTCATTACGCACATTACGTATCTATGTAGATTTTGGTACGTCGGATCTAATATTTTGATTAGGTATATATAACTACAGCTGTAATGATTGAATCAAAACGCGATGAATATGAATATTTGTTTCACGTTACCGAACAAGGGACGAAGATTCTCTTATTAGTTTTAATGAATCATGAGTTTTCTTGTGGCTGGTCTCGTCTTGTCCTTCTGGTGGTGGGTGCGACGGGCGATGGGAAGACGTCGCTAAATATTGCTTGCGAAAAAGACGGACTCTGCGTCGAACAGACGGCGTTGCTAGCTTGAGGAGGCTGGGCACTGTGGGGGTTGAGGCTCCCAGAGAAGGAGGTCGCTGTGTGTTGACCATCTACTACCGGCCTGGATCACTGGACGCTGGTTCTGGAATGGGCCCAGGCCACAGGGCCCTTCGCTTCGCATCCCATTCATTCGAACTTGATGTCCAAAAACATGTGACTCAATTTTTTTTCTTCATGTCGACGGCTACAGTCAGGGTATGAAAGGACTTCATTGATGGCCAGACAAATAAACAGGGGATAAAAAGGTAAAGAACATGGGAAATTAACCTCTTTAATATCACTGTTCCCGATTTTTCCCCTTAAGAACAGAACATTAGAATTGTGGCAAATAAAGATCTAGAATAAGTTTTATCAAAAATTCACGAACAAAAATGGCAAATCTGATCGTAATTTAGTATAATGAAGTCCTTTCTTTCTCCATCGGGAGTACTGTCTCGTCGAAGAACATCTCACTCCAAAGGAGTCCATCTTTTCCCTGCTACTGATTGTAGCGTAGCCTTAGAGATGCAAAGGCCCCTGGAGAAGGGATAATAATCGCAATGATAATAATGATGATGATGATGAGGATGATGATAATAATAATAATAATAACAATTAATAATAATAATAATAATAATGATAATAACAATATGGCTTCCTCACTAACTTCACCCAAGCAGCGTACAAAGCTTCCCTCTTGCACATAGCGTTCCAGTCAACCAGTCCAGATGCCTTTCCATCATCCAGGATGCAAAACGACCTCCTTTGCTCCTACCAACCATGACTCCTCCAGTTGCTTGGCTTTTCGACCAGCATGATAGCATACCCTCCAGCCTAAACCCACCGACCAGCATGGCAGCCTTCCTACCTGCCACTCATCCTCAACCTACCGACCAGCATGACGTTGGCAGCCTCCCATCTACCATAATTAACCTCACTACATAGTGGAAACTTAACCTCGACCTATAATCCATACCATACCAAACCAGGCCTTTGTTCATCCTGTTCAGTGAAGCACAGAGTGGAGCCTCCTCCTCCCCCACCCCCTGTAGAACTTTCCATAGGTCTCCTTCCCGTTCCGTCCCCCGCCCTCTCTCACTCTACAACTTTCTCTTCAATCCGTAACAAATTGTACGTATTCCATTATTCGTTTTACGAACCTCTCAGCTGGTTTACAGCCTGACGACGCAGAGTCATCAATGATTTGGTACCCTTTGGTTTGTTGTCAGTAATAGGTGACCTCAAGACGAAGAAAGTAACTTATGAGTTGTTCTCCTGAAAGGGTGGCCTTTCAGGCCCCCATCTTTGATTCCAGTCGGTAGTTTTCCAAGTGTTCTCTGTCGTCTTAATCATGATTCTTAAAAGTCGATAATGCCTCTGTTTCTCTCCCTCCTCTTTCATTCTTATTTCTTTCTTTTCCTTCTCTCATTTCGCTTCACCTGCTTCAGTATTCGTGCTTACCATTTCCATTCTGTACGATTCTTATTTTCAATACTTCTAAGATACGTGATTCTTTTCTTATTACTAACATCCCTTTCCATCCATTTCTATTTGGCTATCATTCTCATACCGAGTTATATAGGTCTTATATGTTCTGTCCCGTTCCCCCCTACGCTCCGTTCCTCTTCCGTTTTTGCTACTCTCCCATCCAGTCCCCTTCCCATCTGCCTTCCATCCGGGCTTGACCTCTCTTGCCACTCCCACACTAGATGTAGTAGCTCCCTCTTCCCTCCATCCCTACTGCTCACCTCCCTCCATCACGAGTCCCTTCTTTCAGCCTCCCTCTTCTTCCACCCATCTCCACCCCCCTCCCATCATCTCCCCTTCCCCCCTCCCCCCATGACCGGAAGTCGGCAGTATGGGACGGGTGGAGTACGAGGCAATAGGTCATTGGACTTCCTCTAGCCTTTGAAAGGTCAAGTGAAGGTCGCACTTGTTAAAACTACGCGTAATTGCAACAGTTGCGCCAACCCGTGTGTTCAAAGCAGCACCCCCACCCTCTACTGAATGATTCACGGGGACCCAAGCTGAAAGCAACAGACAACCTCCCCCATAAATACCTAACTCTCAGAGGTAAACACATGAAAAATGACAGACGACACGCAAATTATCTATGGGGTTGATAGAGTTTTAGTTCTAGATTATTCATCGATTAGATATACCACATAGACAAAGCATTTCAGTGAGAGTGTGGGTGAAGGGCACGTATCTAGGGAGTAGGTGGAGGAGGCCAGCATAGGGTGAACAGTGGGCACAGTACATGGACATAGGGGGGTGACAGGTGTGGGGTCCCAGAGTGGAGTAAAAGTGTATATTTAGCTGACACATTAGTCAGAGAGAGAGAGAGAGAGAGAGAGAGAGAGAGAGAGAGAGCAGAAGACCTAATTGGTCTTTGGCGAGGTTTATCTGCTGGAGGATAGTAACAGTAACCTAAACCAATTATTCCAGTTAAATGGAGACAGGGATATTCAAGGGAATGGCTTGT
>JAYMFT010214913.1:0-11450 GCA_038088735.1 Panulirus argus
ATAAGAATAACTGTTAGTATATATATGTGTATACATATATATATATATATATATATATATATATATATATATATATGCGGAGAATGTTTGATATAGATATCGATTAGATAATCATGAGAGGGATCGTCATGTTGGCACCAAAGAGTCAATAATAATCAGTAAGGAAACGCGGACCTGACCTCTGCCCCTTCCCGTCAAGGTCACTAAACCCCCCTCCCTCTTCCTCCTCCTCCCGTCTCCCTCTCTCTCCCTCCCTCCCTCCCTCCCTCTCCCTCTCTCTCTCTCCTTTCCCATCGCGCGGAACAGTAGCCGTGGTAGCGGGGGCCCCCATTATTTATTGACTCGTTCGCTTTTGGGTGGGCGACGGGCTATTCAGCCAGCTTATTTGTGACACTGTACATTCACCTTTGGCTGGGCTGGTCGACGTCTGCATTGGTGAAGTCCACTAGGCTCGGAGGACAAGCTGCTGTTGGAGACGGGGGGCCAGTGCGCTGCGCCTGGAGAGAGAGGAGGAGGGGAGGAGGTCTCTCCCCCCCCCCTCTCTCTCTCCTAGCCTGGCTTCGCCTGTTCGCTTTAATATTGTGTTTTGGTTGTAATATATGATGTGATGTCTTGTGCTCTGAGGGTAGGTTGTGGATTTTCTTATTTTTTTTGAAGCACATTTTGTTTATTGGGTTTATATTTCGGTCTTATGGCTTTTTTGTACTCCACGGAGTTATGTTGTCACTGGTTTATATTCTCTTGTCCAGCTTTTGTTATTTTCGGTTGTATATATATATATATATATATATATATATATATATATGTGGTTTTTCGGTGCATAAAGTCGTCAGCGATTTATACAAATTTTTTCTGTGGATTCTATTCTCAAGGCACTGTATAATTTTCAATGTACATCATCTTCATTTTCTTTGTTCACTTTACGTAAAAAAGAACATGTTTCTTTGTAATCAGCATATATTTGCGATTTCCTATCTTCGAGAGATTGAAAGGTACGCAGTCTGCTTTCGCCTGACGTTTAATAAGTGTACATCCACGGTGTTTTTTTCAGTATATTCTCTCAGATATGTGAGAAAATATATATATGGTTATACTTTTCCATTTATACAATACTGTCCAGAAGCTATGAAGGTCGCGTTAATATTAAAATTCTTCCAAAAGATAAATGTGTCCAAGTTTCACCCATAATCAGGCCTACACATAGATCTCTGTCCTGTCTCTGTCTGCAGGATTTCAATGACAACTTGTTACAAAAAAATCATTTTTCACTTCAAACACAGCTGAAAATTAAGCTGAATCTTATAAAGTAACACTTAAATTGTAAGTGAGAGGCACCGTTTTTTATCCACTTTTACTCGCGTTCACTTTTTTTACCGTCAGATGGCAGGATGGATGATAATTCCTCTTTATCATTATCTCTGTCCCTTTGAGTTACGCCTTCCTTGCTGTTGTTCCACAGTCCCGTCTTTCCCACTGTCCATTAAGTATTCTCCCCTGCCTCACAACTTCCCTCTCCCCCTTCTTCTCCCTCACCCCCTTTGGTCCACTTATTCACCAATTGCCTTGGTCCACTATCTCTCTCTCTGAACCACCGGTGTCCTTCCCCCTCAGGTGGTATCCACTTCCCTCTCTCTTTCCTTTGTCTATAATAAGCTCCTCTGTCCCCTTAACCTACCGCTACCTCCTCCACCCACAGGTCTACTACTCCTTTCTCTGTAAGGTCTACCCAACACTCCTCCCTTCCCTCTTTTTTTCTACACCAGACCTCCATCTTCCTTCCACATGTTTACTACCCTTCCTCCCCACCCCCTCTCCCCCTCCAAAGCCCGATACCCCACTACCCCCCACCCCAGGTTCTGTGTCTCCTCCATCTCCCCCCCCTCACCAAAGCACCCCAGTGCACTGCCACAGTTCCCCCTCAGTCTGCTATCCCTTGTCTCCAATCATCCACAGCTAACCCACAGGTCCCCCCCGCCTTGTCCACTACTAGCCTCTCTCTCTCTCTGTATCTATCTATCTATCTGCCCCACTCCAAGTCCATTCCCCACCCCCTAGTCTGAAGGTCCCCACCGCCGGTGGTTAGTTCCAGTATATTATGGGGCAGAATACACCGTAACTCCGTGTCTCTCTTATTTTATGGGATATTCCACACTATCTTCGGTATTGACTCCTGACAACTTTGTTTGGCCGTATTGTCCTCACGGGTGAAAGGGGGACGTGGATGTATTGGCCCTCCGTCACCCGAGCTGTCAAGATCCACTCCCCGACCGCCTTTCCATCAGGTTCCCGCCCATCGGATTGGCCGTGGCTTACCACTGTGATGGGCAAGACGTAAATCTCGGGGCCCGCCTACTCAACAGACACACGGGGGCCCAGTGGCTTCAAGAGCTGCCTTTAAGGAGAGAATCCGAAACCGTTTTCGTGGGCTTTGATCTGGTATTGATACGGAGGGTTCCAGAGAAAGAGAGAGAAAGAGTAAGGCTCCCGAGCGAGGCGTGAGTGATTGCTGAGCCTGAAGTCCAAGTCCCAAGGCACGGCAGCGTTTCACTGAACGCCGTTCCATAATCTCTTTCGCATCAAGCGGCCATCACGATCCTCCTCCTCCTCCTCCTCCTCCTCCAGCCAGCACACCGAGCCAACCAACAACTCTCTGCACTCAGACAGACCTCGAGATACCAAATGGTGATATAATGGTAACTCTATTGTCGGGCTGTAAGCAACCTGTTTTGCTTTTCATAGATAAGGTAGAATTGCGGCTAACGAACTGTTACATGGGGGGGGGGGAGGACAGTGAACACACCTCCTAAAGAAACAAACAGGTATATAATTAATTCTAAGGTTAATATTACGGTAGGTGGACATATGAAAAATGTAAAATGAGAAATGTCCCTCGCAAAGAATTTGTAAAACTTTATCAGCATATAACATTACTCCTTTGTTAGGTGTTATAACATTATATAGCGATGTCAAACGTTCATAACCGTGTTAAGTGTGTATTGTGATTGTATACTGTGTGTGTGTTCTTTTGTATGGATGTACACATGCGTGTGTCTTTGTATTAATCCATCTGTTTGCGCTTGTGTATTTGTATGTGCATATTTGAGTTTGTGTGTTTGTGTGTGTTCTTGTGCACGGATGTGTTTATGGATGTGTTTATGTGTACCGTTTGTGTATGTGTCTGCAGATAGAGATATAAATGGCCAAAAAAAAAAAAAAGAGGAGGAGGTTTATGAAAACTGGAATGTTAACCAGTCAACACTTATTCAAAGAGGGGTGAGCGTTAGCAACGGGGGAATGTTCTTGCAGCGGTCTCTACGAGCTCGAGTGGCTGTGTTGCCGAACTGCTGCGACTCGATGACTAGCGATCTCTAGAGGCGGCAGGAGGTGACAGCAGCAGCGAGGATGGTCCAGAACCTTCAACACGAACTGCCGGATGAGGTCCAGGTTTTAGAGAGGTGCAAGAGGGACGAAGGATGGTTTTTCCATGCCCGTTTTCTGCTGCTCCTCCGCTACTCACTGTTGTGTTAAGTGGTTAAGGAAGAAGACGAGCATACGGAAGGTTGGTGGTCTCGTTACGTTATGGCCGACTAGACCGAAAGCCTTGGAGAAGTCGACGAAGGTGTGAGAAGGGGTCATCGTCACGGAGGTCTTGCACTCTTGTAAGTTGTACATAAAGTGCAGAAAGCTGTCGAAACAGCGAGTGACAGAGGAGGGGAGGTATTCATATTGCCAAACTGCTGGAGGTCTATGGAGCTTCCAGTGTGTGGAAAGCCCAAGTAAAACTTAAGATTCGTTCAAAGTAGAACGAGGGTCGAGGTGATGGCAAACTGCAGTAACTCGCTGAGAGAGAGAGGTTGCTGGTGGACTTCGGTATTAGGGAGATCCATATATAGCCTCCCGATCAGTGGGCCATTTTGGGTATTCGAGAGGAGCAGTGATGAGTGGTTAGAGGGGGATAGCCTCTGTTGAGCTTTGCTAGATGCACTGGAGGCATTCTCTCCAAGACCATTAAGCCGTCTGGTGACTTCAAATTCTTGCAGTCTTTTGGAGTGAAAGGGTTGAGAGGTAGGCTTGAGGGGCACGTAGTGTCGAGGTGGAGGAGTCTTTGACAAATGACTGTCATTGGCAAATTAAGCTACTGCATCATTACAAAGGTGATTAATACAAGACAGCATTTATGCTTTTCTAAACTGTACGACTCTTTGTTTGCCATCTCACTGGCTGATGTTGCTCTGTCTCAGGTGTTGTGGTGTGGTGTGGTGTGGTAGGGTAACAACGCTTGTTTGTTGACCGGTTCAAAAATGACTCTTTCGGAGCCCCTTAATGTCCTGAGGTGGAGTATGGCTCACGCATGTCAGCCCATGTTTCTGTATGTATTATCAGTCTGATTATAATCAATGTTAGTAACAATTATGATAATCATTATTACTATTATATTATTATCAGTATTATTATTATTATTATTATCAGTATTAGTATTATTATTATTATCAGTATTAGTAGTATTATTATAATTATTATTACTAGTACTGTCATTGCTATTATTTGCAATTCATTAGCTACAGACAGACACTGAATACTGAAAAAAAGAAATATGTAAACAGTAGGGCCACAGAGAAATGAAGGTGTTTAATCAACACTTTACACACACACACACACACACACACACACTGTAGCCTATGCCAGATACCCATTCTATCGACCAACCCTTAGGGAAGGATGAACATCTGGGTGGACTGTGGACCGACTGCCACGACCAGGATTCGAACCTATGAGTGTTTGAACTCAGGTGGCCCCTGAATGCATGACGGTCAGAAACGCTGAGCGCTACACCAAGGGTGTGTGTGTGTGTGTGTGTGTGTGTGTGTGTGTGTGTGTGTGTGTTTGTGTAAGTGTGTCGGAAAATTGTGTAAGTAATGAATGCACAAGTTTTGTTTATTAAAAGCGTTAAGGTGCATTGTGAATGTCCCGTGAGTATGTGTTGTGGAAACGCCCTCGTAGCGATTCATGTCTTTTGCGATGCGCCTCATTATTTTCCCTCTTGTATTCTTCTGAACCTTCGCCCAGCTGTGTGTGTGTGTGTATGTGTTGCTTATGCCGGTGTTCCCGGATATTGCTGATATTCTGAGGTGGTTGGGTGGAGACGTTTGCTTGGGGGCGGAGGAGGGCAGCGGCGGCGGCGACGGCGGTGGGTGGGTGGGTGGGTTTTGAAGAGCTGGTGGACGGATACGCAGCAACTGTTGTGGGAGGCTGGGCATGGGCGGTGGTGGAGCCATCAGTAATGGGTGGTTGGGTGACAAGTGGGTGAGCAGTGGGTGGCGGCGGCGGCGGCGGTGGTGGTGGTGGTGGACGGTAGGGTGGGTGGTGTTAGTAGGCTGGGTGTCGTCCTAGATGGTGCGATTGGGTGGGCAAGCATGGCGGTAGGATTGGTGGCTGTCATGAACAGTGGGGGTGGGTGGGCATGCGTGGTGGAGGGCCGTTGGTAGCCATGGACAGAGAGTTGGGTGGGTGGGCGGGAGGGTGGTCAGGGCGTTGGCAAGAGTGGGTGGGTGGGTGAGGAGCGTGCGGGCCTGTGATAGTGAGGATGAAGACATCTCTCTCTCTTTTTACGGTCGTCCGGACGCGGCCTGACAGCTGAAACCTGTCCTGTGTGCACGACCCCACTTGGTGAGACCCTCCCACCAGGCGACCCCACTCCAACAGGCCCCCCCTCCCCCCTCCTCACCAGGAACGAACACGCTTAGTGAGGGCCCCCCCTCCCCTCCCTCCTTCCCTCCTCCTGGGGACGACTCCTACTTGGTGAGACTCCCTAGAACGACCCCACTTGATGAGAGACGCCACACTGACACGACCCCACTTAGTGAAGGGACCCGGGGACGACCTCACTTGGTGGGGGGGGGGCGGCGCCCCTTGGCAGGACCCTGGGGACGACCCCTACTCGGTGAGGTCCATCCAAGCATGAGGTTTTGTCTCTTAATGGTCGTTTGTCTACACTCGAGCCGTGTGCCTGGGTACATCTTGCGTACTTAAAGAAGTCGTAGATGAAGACAAAGTCCGATTAGAGTTTGTGTTGCTCAAAGACGTAATCTAAAATACGTAACTAAAGATGTATAAAAGTGAAACATACAATGCTCAGGCAAATATGCCTTATCTTTAAGCAGCATCTCGCACACTAACGCTCAGTGTCACACTGAGGAGCAGACTTTATAAAACAGTAATCTGAGAGAAAAACGAATGTGGATCCCAAATATTAGAAACAAATCAATATATCGCCTGTAGTCATCACTAAAATCTATATATTTCCTAAATATATCAGATCTATAAAGTCCATAGAACTAGATCAGAGCACCAATACTGCACACATGCTTAAATTGGCTTGGATATCGTATATTCTGATATCAATACTTGACCTCCTGTCCACATGTGGCCGATATATTTTTACGACAGCGAGCGTAACCGAAACACACACACACACACACTCCATAAAAGCGAACTTAAACGCGTTAGAAAATTCTAGTACAATATAACAAAATAAATAATGATCATGAAATAAAGAAGACTGATGTCAACTCAGAAATATCCTAAACTTGCCTCTCTTCGCTTGTACACTTGCTTGCCTTTTTTGTCATTTACTTTTCATGCAATTTTTCTCCCTTTTGTCTTCGGAATACATTCGTGTTAGGAATACCTGACGGAGTGTCGAACGCGTCTGTTGGGGTTCACAGCAGCTGATAAGTCGACTTTGAATCCAGAAACTTGCATACAAGTCAACTTACATCACACGGAAAAAGAGAGATTAATTTTTTCCCTTCCTCATTTTGAGCAGGAAATGTTCTTATTTTTCAGCGTCTTCGGCGCAGCGGTGCGACCCTCAAGAAAGAGTGGACGACGTATGGGCACAAGGGTACGACCCTTGAGAGAAAGCACGTACTCAAGGGTCATACCGTCGTGCTCAAAGGGAGTACCGTCCTCTACAAGAGACGCACCTGCTCTGCAAATCAAGTACGTATACACTTACATTATTCGGCAGTACCTAAAATCTTCCCGGTACAATAACTCTGTAACGTCAAGAATATTACAGACAGGTACTGTACCATTTCGGTGTGGCTGGTACTGTACCTTTACCATGCTGACGGTACACATATCGAAGGCGACTTATTAGTACAAACAAAAACTGTACTACTGACGGAGTTATCCTCATTTCTGTTGGCTAGGAACATCTGTAATACTTACACTACACAGCCACAATACTACTGACACCACACCACCACAGTATCACTGTTGATCTAGCACCACCACTGCTGTGAGCACGCAGCACCAACACCCCAGCTGACACGCCACGACCACCTTCCTTGCTGACACACCACGACCACAACACCTGCTGACACATCAGCGCCACCCCTACCGACACGTCTCTGGTGACACCAGCTCACATCACTACCTATATAAAGAATTCATCACGCACCATCGTGAGCACAGAGAACATAGATCACCTGTGATGCATCCAGCTAACCCTGTAATCAACCAGGGTCGTAGAAGTAATCATTATTCCCACAAGCTAAAGCACTGTGACGGTTCTGTAGTCAGTCATCTACAATCACCTGATCTTTCTTTACCCCTCACACATCTGGTGTACACTCGATCGACCGAACCAAATCCAATCACATATACAACATATCTTCTTTTTTTTTTCCTGTGTAGTCCTGGTGGCCGGCCATCCACCCTCATCATCACACTCGCTCCATCTCATTTATCCCGATCACACAGACAAACACACAGCGTTAATCCTACCTCCTTACACACACTACACTACACTATATACGTATACAAACTACGATACACTCCACACCACACACACACACTACACACCGGGCCGCCTCCGCAGCCCCTCTTCCCTACCACTGTGACCGCTAAGTAACCCAATATAGCGCCAATATCGCCTCCTCGGGCACCCGGACGCCATAAATCGAAGTGCCATCAACGGGGAGCCATTTCTTCGTGGCACTCGCCCGTAAAACAAGCCATTGATAGATCATAAATACGTCCCGGATTTTTCGCCTCCCCCTCTTTTACGAGCGTTTGGTTAGCGCGTTAGGTCTTAATACACACACACACGCCCGCGCATATATATATATATATATATATATATATATATATATATATATATATACACACCTCTTTTTTCAATTTATCTTCTATATCATTTTGATTAACTATACTATCATTTCTATACACTGAAGGGAACAAGATGTTAGTTACCGAAGCGAAAGAGAGAGAGGAGAGAGAGGAGAGAGAGAGAGAGAGAGAGACTTATGGTGTGACCACAAGACTTCGATCAGGAGGCGTGTCGGCAGAGGGGGCGCCCAGCGTCTGTCCACTGGCGATATATCACGGTATTCCCAGATTGCCATGGGGAGGTAAGCACAAAATATTGTTACTGTAAGTGGGTTTGATGCGCTGCCCTGATGGAGTTGTTCTAGGGGGTCTCGAAGGGTGGTGGTGGTGGTGGTGGTGGTGGAGGGAGGGGTGGATAAAGGATGGAGGGGAGGGGGGGAGAGAATGACTCGGGGAAGAGGGGGAGTAAAGGAAGCAGATGGAATAGGTATACAAGGAGGGGTGGCTGGGAGAGAGAAGTGTGAGTGGGTGGCAGCCGGGGAAAGGGAGGGAGTTTGGGATGTTGGGAGATGGTGAAGATAGCTGAGGATGAGGAGATAGAGGCAAGGTGTCTCAGTGGAAGAAGGAAGGAACAGGGGTGAGGGAGGGAGACAGAGAGAGAGATTGTAGGTGGAACAGAGGGTGGATAGGCAGAGGGAGTGGATAAGGGATGGATGGGGGTGCGGGTGGTAGGATGACAAAGGCGAGGAGAAAGTGGATGAGAAGTTGAGGTTCTGGAGATTACTTCAGGCATGGATGGACGGGAAGACTTCGACAACACAGGAGAGAGAGAGAGAGAGAGAGTTTTTGTAACTAACCGGGGCGTCACTACTACTATACTACGATAGTCTTGATGCCTTTGTCCGGGTGAAGTGGACACATATGCAGGCAAGGATACAAAATGGTCAAGTAGTCACGAAGCAAGACATTACCGGTGAGAAAGATCCCGTCGAACTGTTTTGTTACACTGAAGAGCATGAGAAATCAACGCAGACCCTTTCAAGAACGACCGTGTGACCCGTTTGGTAAGGGGCCTAAGGCCTTTGACATGACCCATGAGGTTTTAGACATGCTTGTAACTAACGATGATCACAGTGATATACACATCGTGCCGTCCGGCATGCGTTTCTCTCCCCTACTTTCGCCTGAAAGTTTCCTTGCAAAAAAAAGTCTCTCGTCAGTGGGTTCCAAGCCTCAGAATTCCCCGGGAACCAAAATCACAGCTTGTGTAGTGACCTTGCAGCTAACTGCCTTACACGAACGTTGGCGAGAGTCCTTTAAAGGACACGAGTGATTAATGAAAACATGTTCCTTTAAGACCCCAACACTGATTAGCGAAATCCTTAACTCCCTGAGCACGACGGTGAGGTACGACCCTTGAGCACCGACAACATGATCCCTGAGCACGGCAGAACGACCCCTGAGCACGACGGCGTGACCCTTGACCACGACGGTTACGAACCTTGGAAAAAAATGGGTAAAAAAAAAAACAACCCACCTTACTCAAGAATCAGGTCAAAATCCCGGCTCACCGCACCCCAAAGTGTTGTACCGTCGTGCTCAAGAGTCGTACCGTAGTTCCGAAGGGATTGTACCTCTGTGCTCAAGAGGACCCCACCTCCATGCTCAGGGGAAGAGGAGGAGGATGGGGGTTGGTTGGTTGGTTGGGCCAGCCTGTCTACTGACGCGGTTTGTAAGAGTCTATGAAATACAACCTGGCATCGGTTTAGACGCGGCGGGGGAGCCTCGTAAACCTTCTATAGGGCTTCAGATAGCACAGGTAATGGCATATTATGCCCCAGCAGGCTATAGCTTACTAAAAGCCTCGACGCATTTCTCCCTTGGCGGTGATACGATTTAATCCCCATTTTTTTTTCTATCCCCCCAATCCCCATGTCACAAAATAATTAGCCTTTTTGGTGGGTATGTAGTTGTGCAGTTTAAACCACTGATAACATTACTATTTGTCATCAATTTCGCTGATGTCGATTGGTCTGTCAGGTCTTTTCTGTACATTTTCCCGGCGAAACTTAAGCTACGTCTGTTATTAATGGACGTCTTATTTCATCTTTCTTTCTTTTTTTTTTTTTCTCCCCCACTGATTTATGTATAGCCTTGTGTGATTTATTTGATAAGTTGCCACTGAAGCGAAATTTATGAGGCACAGTGTTATACAGATTCTCTCCTTTACTTCCTCGCAATCTCTCTAAACCTCCCATTCAATTTGGTATCTTTGGCAGCCCCACTCCCTCCTCCACATCCTAAAATTAAGAGGAGCTCCTGCTCCTCCCCCCACGTCCTCGGATGGACGAGGGTGCCGGGGGCTTATCGCCACCACTCTCTCTCTCTATATATATATATAATCAAAGGAATCCCTCACAGGATGTGGGACTGACGCAGCAGCAACATCCTGTCACAACCTTCACTTCTCTCAGGATACGTGTAACGCACGCGTCAGTAGTGCTTATTTAAATGCTTCCATGGGTCCCTGTTGCCCCCCTATCTGTGACTACCATCCCCACTGTCCATCCTTCCCAACATCCACCATCCAGCTATCTCCCAACAATCCACCACCCTTTTTTATTCCCCCGTCTCCGTCTATACAGATTGGGAATGGAGGATACTGTATTACAGTCCTCCAGCGGATAATCTAGTCATAGACCATCACGTCTTCTCTCCTCTAAGCCTCTCTCTATGTCCTCCAATGTATTCTCCTTTTCTCGGTATCTTCTCTACGGTTACATGGAACCCTTCTTCCTCCTCCTCCTCCTCCTCCTCTTCCTCCTCTCGCCCTTTCTCTCACCATCCTCGCTTCTCAAGAATCCTCCTCCCTTTCCTTCCTCCCCCCTCCCCCTTTCTGAGGATCCCTCCTGGACCTGCCTGAGGAACATTCCTCCTCCTGTCATCCTGGAGGAGAGGAACCCGTCGGGCCGCAGGTGTATGTCGGAGCTGCCACAGAAGGCCGGGTAGCCTGACAACCTTAGACAATGTGTGACGCCTTATTTGTGTAGAATTGAGACATAAATCAGGTTGTGGGAGCCGTCATCTAACAAGGGGTATTGTCCGGCCACGAACCACCTTGTAGAAACTTGATTTATCCTTTGATTCTCACTGAGCATTGACTTTTATGCTTATATTTGATGCCTTGGCTGGTGGTGGGGAGGGCAGTGGGGTGAGGGAGGGAGCTTAAAGGGAGGGGTGAAGTTAGCAGCTCCCTGTGATAGAAACGAGAGGATTGATCTTTATAATATATATATATATATATATATATATATATATATATATATATATATATA
>JAYMFT010214924.1:0-10000 GCA_038088735.1 Panulirus argus
ATATATATTCCTTTAAATATATCAGGAGGGTTCGTATATTCTTTTTTCATACGGTATTTAGTAAGCAAATACCTGCAGAAGGCGATGAAGGGAGTTCCGGAAAGTCATACAGAATTAGAACGTTACTCATGAAAATCCTGAAGAACACACAAGGTGAACTAATTAAACATTAGACTTGCTTATAATCATATGAGGACAATTCCCAATCAGTAATCTCTTCAAATGAAAACAAACAAACAAACATATTAGTGTGTAATCATAGCAATGTAATAAACTTGTGATGGTTTCAATGTCGAACTCCAAGAGTCCACCAGCCAGAGACTGCCAACAACACTGACTACCAATACTATTAAAAAATATTTCAGTGTAACCAGACAACACTATCATGTTGCCAGACTGACCTTAACCTGTAACCTAACAAGACAACGCTATTCTGATAAAAGCATTCTATAAGTTTTGGTTTACGTCTGAAGCACCAAGAAACAGACTCGACCGTGCCCTCCGCGTTGGGGAAACATGAATATCATCACACTTGGACGCCTGTCATGAAATCTGTGGCATTACAGGTTGGATGTGGCACTTGTAGCGATGTCTGTAACATTTTCGGCCACTTAACACTTAACTTTAACGTTTGAAGTGGTTGGTAGTGGGTCTGGCAATTCTGGCGAGGTGCGAGATGGTTATGAGGTAGAGTGCAACACTGGTAGCGTGATGCATTATCACGATGCGGGTCACCAAATTTAAGGACTCCCCCGCCACAGCTGAACACTAAGCCTCTTGTGTGAAGTGCCGTCCTTCCCTAACTCAACCTTCTGAGGATCTTAAACTATAAATCAACAAACCTAAATCGCTCAAGTCTTGCTAAAGTTTTTCTTTTCTGAAACAATAAAACTATAACTACATAAGACAACCGACTGTACATATCGTTAACCGATGGAGGTCTACGCAAACTGTACTATTGTAAATCACTTACCACTATACCCCGAGAATCGAGTTCCGATCCATCCTTGTCGTAGCCAGGTTCCGAGGTTCGATTCTCGGAGTATATTGGTAAATAGTTTACATCAGATACCATGTGTACAGTACATATTTGAGATATAAACTGTACCGTCAGAACAAACATGGAAAAAAATTGACTAAGGGAGGTGCAGGCTAGCAGATCAGCCTGAAGCATGCATCATTAACTCTGCCGAAGCGAAGAACCAAACTTCCCGAAACGAAGAAAAAAATGTAAATAGATGAAAAAAAGGAAGAAGGAAGAAATAAAGAAATCAACAGACTCTCAATACTGAAAACCTGACCAGCCATAAATGAGGAGGAGGAAAATAAATTTCACCTTGTGGCACAAACAATGTTGTACAGTAAACTTCCCGTGTCATCAGAAAGGGTCCCGAATGGTGGCCAGAGGAATCATCTGATTATCGTGGAGCCCGTTGATGGGGTCAGGTAACGCGAAAGGCTCCTTCAGGCTTATCTCGGAGAGCTGTAACACCGTTATTACTGGGGTCAGGGATTGCTGTGGATACCTGGCGTGAGGTGGCCGGCAGCGGTGGTGCCATAGTTCTGGGCATTGCTCGGACCTGGGAAGCTAGGTAGGCCTCACGCCTCGACCCTCGAGTGAGAACCCTCTGTGATGTTCAGGGACCAATGCAACTTGGGACATAATGTACATGAGTGCCTAAGAGTAAGACGTAAAATTCTCTCTGATTGGACCTTCTCGAGGTCGGATATGGCAGTCCCGAACCAAAACAAGACAGTAGGTATCTGTTTTTGGAATATTTGGTTATCGCAAAGTACGAGTATTGTATATCCGTCTCCCGCCAGTAGAGTAAAGCTCCCTGAGTAGGAATCATCTGTCCTGACAAGAAAGGAATTTCACCGTAAACCAGATCCCAAATTCCGTCTTGCCTCTGCCAATGGGCTACATGACCGAGATGAGTGAACCTGTCCCAGATATCACTGAACTTTGCCAGGTGTGATGGGAGTGGGTACCATCATCCGAAAAATATCATATGATAGATTTCTGCTCTTAGTCTAAATAGGTTTCATTTTGTCACAGAGGACCTGAAGAGCCGCCAACAACAGGCTCTTCATTGTCTTCAAGGAGTCGCACGGATGAGTGCCTCAAACAGCTGACACTTATTTCGGTGCATCAGTCGGGTATCAGACTGGAAATCATTGCGAGGATTCCACAGATGTGAGTTATGTACTGTGCGAAAACTGCTTCGAACTGAACACCTCCTTAAGGTCGGCTTATCGGACAAAAGGCATCTTATGATGGCCCGTTCAACGTTCACTTCGTAGAAACTGAATAACGCAGCAGCTTAAACAAAACAGTAACCCATTCAGTTTGAATCGATGAAAAAAAAAGCCTGTTCCTATATCCAAAAAAGAAAACAGTTTTAGCTCCATCATCCTGAAAGGATGCACATCCCTTAGGAAAACAAACCAGCCGTGACTGATAACATGCCACCCATCCACCACATTGTCCAACCCGAATTCAGTCTTAAGAACCGATATTCATCTTCGTGACTTTTATGGACAGAGAGTTTCTCTCAAGGAACTGGGCATCCCTGCCTTTTGCCAGTCTACGAGTAAAATCAATGATCACAGAAGTTGCGTGGCTGTCTGTATCTTATCCATGTATTAAAAATAGAATGGGGTATATGGTAAATAGTTTGAAATTATTGTCGTTTAACAACAGGACCGTCCTTCTTCAGGGACTCCTGTACCTCCACGGTTGTATTAATCAGTGGTAAGGGAAGGATGGACTCCTTTGGAGTGAATTTTTTTGACGAGATTCTACTCCAGTGATACAGTCTCGCCGAATGTGATTCATCACTCGTAGCGCAAACACAGACCATCTGATTTGCTGTGACATCTCTGACTTGCTTTGGAACTCCTTAATTGGTGCTAACAACCGTTGACCTGTTCTGATATTTTCTGGCTTACTCTGGCATCCCTTGGCCTGATTGCTCATCCCTGACATACTTTGCTATCCCTTACCTCTCCTGATGACCCTGATCTCCCCTGACATAAACCAATCTGCATATCCTAACGTACATCCTGTGATCTGGTGTCGTTTCTCTTGCCCTTAAGAGCCTTGACATTTGGTGGTCTGCTTCTAGCCTAGTACGGTCCCACCTGACCTGTGTCAGGTGCTGCTGCTTTTCCATGATTTATGACTTTGGTCAGTTAAAAACCTTCTCGGGTATGTCGTGTGTCCAAATAAGATATACTTCACACCAAGTGAACTCGAGAGGGGCGTGTGTCTCTTCCATTTAAGAGTCACCGCTACTCTTCCCTGAATGTCTTTCTCAAAATTTTTTTGTGATATCTTTTTCTTCACCTGTACCACAGAGCAGCAATGTTGCATTCTTCTCGCAAAATCCCCGGTGTTGGCATCCACCAGTAGTCACCAGCCGAAGTAGATCAGGTGTTTTGATCCCTTCCATCAACAGCTTATTTCTTTTCATAGGCTGTTATAAGACTCTCCCCTGCATATCTTTACACATAAAGTTCCATTACCGAGAGTGGCATCGCCTTCACCAGTACGAGAACTGCTTACTTGCATATCGAATTCAAACCGAAACAGACCATTGGGTCCTGACGAGGCTGTTTCTGATAGTGGAAGAGAACAGAAACTCGTGGATTAATGTGGTAGGAGGTGAAAGACGTGCAGATGAAATACTATACCATACTATTTCATTTTATATTTTCTCACTCGCTCTGTGTTCGCTTTCGTTACTGTATACCATTTCATCTCGGTACTGGTCTGATTCACTTCCTTTTCATCATATTTCTCCATCACAAATAAGATGTCTGCGTCGTTCTAGGCGAAGAAAAAAGAATAGTCCGATTTCTCGTCAGCACGACATTGACAAACAGGGGTCAAGAGCAGATGTATTGAGGAGTATTGAAGATATGACAGTAATGGATATAAAACTTTCGTAGAGCGAGTAATGTGTCTTTAGCTAGATATAACCGGGCCCGTCTCCGTGACGGCTGCTGGACTCCAAGTGGCAGGAGTGGTAGTCGCCACCCAACAGGTGCCTTTGTTTATGGTCATGGTTCATGCTTCATGAGCCCGGGGTCCTTCCACATTACCTCCTGACCCTCCACATGTGAGGCCATGATTGCACAGGTTGTGGCCCAGAGCAGACCAGGACTGTGGCGAGCGTTTCCAGACCAGGACTGTGGTGAGGGTCCAGACCAGGACTGTGGTGAGGGTCCAGACCAGGACTGTGGTGAGGGTCCAGACCAGGACTGTGGTGAGGGTCCGGACCAGACCAGGACTGTGGTGAGGGTCCGGACCAAGAGCAGATGGAGGCACAAGTGACGGTCGATACTGGGGCAAGAAGAGGACGCAAGTGACGGTCGAGAGTGAGACCAGACGAGAACTGAAGTGAGGGTCGAGACCAAGACCAGACGAGGACAGAACTGGGAGTCGAGACCGAGATCTGGCAAGACCAAGAACGTCAGCCAACTGCCTCTCCTTCTCCCAGTAGTGGTATGGGTTACCTGCCTCTTGCCCCGTGATCACAAACACACAAGAACCATCACAACCCTCGCCTCTCTCACTACCTCACTTGTGGCCTCGTCCTGACCCCCGCAATAACATATCTTGGGGTTGTGGCTGTTCCATCTCTCTCGCCTTGTTATGTACGCCATAACTCTGGTCTAGACTCATCCCGGTAAGACGCTAGTGCCAATTGTGTCTTTACTGTGGGCAAGTCTGTCTTTTGATTATAGACTTGTTTCATAGCTGTAGAGATAGGTCGTGGTCATTTATCGTTATCTGCATATATCACATGTTTATCTTTTGTGTTAGATGATGATGGACATTTTTGAATTAATGTTTTAAGCGATTTAATTTGAGATAAGTACAGTATGAATTTACAATATACAATATTTACACTTGTTTGTTGGTTGGAGTTGCATCAGTGCTGGAGTAACACTGGTCTTGATAAAACGTCACTCGTTTGTTGTTTTTTGTTGTCAGGATAAAAATGCCATTAATCATGTGATGGCAGGTATTGTATAATACAGGAGAATACAGCGCAGTTATTTTGGAAAGAGAGTATTTATTGATCACCTTCATAATAAAGCTCTGATCGTGTCCAGCCGTATTTGTCTGTCTACAATAGATATGTCATTGTCATCCGTATGGAAGTAAATCTAGGGATAGATTACAGTGCTTTTTGTCTGTCTGTGTGATACATCCTGTCATCTTAGTCTACAAGTATATCGGCGATCACCACCTGGAAGTGTGCTGGATGCAGCCTTATCTGCCTAGTGACAGTTGGTCATTGCTCTCGGCATTTTGGTCTATACCAGGCATTAGCACCTGGGAGTATATCATTAATCGGCACCTTAGGGACATAACCAGTCATCAACACCGGGAATATTTAAATCATTAGTGCTTGGGAGTATAGCAGTCAACACCATCTGTAAGTACACCAATCATAAGCTCTTAGGAGTAGACTTTACATCGGTACGTGACGGTGTATATCTCATCAGAACGTGAGAAAATATATCTTATCAGCACCTGGAAGTATATCTCTCATCAGTACCTAGGAGTATATCTCATCAGTACCTGGGAGTACTCTCTCTTTTGTACCTGAAAGGCATGAACTTGATATTGAGATCTTTTGGGAGAGTTGGAGTGGAATTTGTGATGGAGACTGTTTTAAGAAAAATCGAATTAGGAAGCAAGTTTTTGTTTTTAGTGTACTTGGACGGAGACAGGAGTGTTAGAGTGGCTGAGCTAACACCTGACATGTCTGGGAAAGACGCAAAATAGAATTATTTATTATTGGTGTTCTGGGAGTTGCACAGTAATGGAACATGCCCTGGACGCCTGGACAGAAACAAGAGTCTTGAAGTCGGTACTGGTGGGGTGTGGGTTGCAAAAGATTGATAAAGCCAGTGTTTTGAGAAGCCCTGGAAATTGGTTATGAAGTGATGCCAGTGCTGGAAAGTTAAACAATGAATCTAGTTAACTTGTCTTTTCAAGGAGTAGGGTGTCGGATGAGTGTTATGTACTAGATTATTTGGGTAAGGTAAAGTAATGTGACTGGTGTCATAGACGCTTTAGACAAGGTAAGACGAGGGAGCTAGTGTTTTTCAGATGCTCTTGTTATATATAGTTGTTTGCACAATGTTGTGGGTAGAATCGTACCTAATCACGGCAATAAATGGTAATGTGATCTGCTTGTATGTGATTGCAGGAAATGAAGAATTCGAAAACATCGGGTCCTGATCGCTAGCTGCCTCAGGTCTACACAGTCGGTCACTCTCATAAATGCCTGGTTATGTTCAGCTGTGCCACAGAGTATCTCTTCCTGGCGCGCTTACTGCTCAGTAAAGCCCCATTTTCTTCCTGTTATCGAAGCACTAACGCGGTCATGATGGCCGAGTGAGGTGCCGCACTGTGCACCATCAGTGGAAGTTAAGTATTGAGCTGTAGTCATGAGTGCTTCTCCCGTCACCCCAGCCAGCGCCGCCAGTCGACCAGCCTAAACCAAGCGCATCCCATTTACACGAGGGAGGTGGTAGTAAACGTGGGCGAGGGAACAGGGTTGTAACATGAGAGATGAATCACGCATCAGCTTGTACAACTAAATTAAAAATACTTGAATTACGGTGTCTGTCTTACGGACAGAATTTGGTAGTAACGATAAGACTTTATGATAAACTTGATTCCTTATTTCTTAATGTTCGTATCTTCATAAATGTGCCGAAGGTGAGAACACGAGAGAAACAGAGCTGCACTTATGAAAATGATATGCTAAAGGAATCTACCATTCCTGGAACTAAGACGTTTGCTGAGCGCCAGGATCTGAACTCAGTATGACAGCTTAAATATTAAGACAATACACGGGCATACATAATAATGATAATGATGATGATAATCTCTTGAATCCGCCTTTTCGCCTTAATAGACGAGTAAATAGCGTGGCTGTGTCCTGCTTAACTCTGGTGCAGGATAACAATGCTGTAAAACCCAAGTGTTGGAAGCACTTTCACACGCATCTCTTGTAACATCCTCACACCAGCCTGGGAATCCTTGAAGATATATTCGCAATGGCTTTATCGCCTTGTTTTCCTCAGCTTTGCCTACTTGATGTGTTGTTGAACTTCGGAATTATCGTGAAGTGAGCGAAACTTGTGCATGGAGGAACCGCTAATGGTTAACAGGAGAGCTACCTTGCATGTTCTGACGTCCGCTGCACTCGGTACGCGACTTTTTACGGGGACGATGTAATTATTAATGACTTTCACCAAGTATGAATCATACAGCCTTTACCTTACATACTATACCCTTTTGTTCACCAAGTATGAATAGTATAGCCCTTGCCATACATACTATACCCGTATTTTCATGGTATAGGAATGTTTTTAATAAGCTTAAAGTTACGGAGCGGTGAATGCTGGCAAAATTGAGCTTCGTCTAAGTATTCGGATGGACAACACTCATCTAACATAATGAAACCCGTTTTCTATGCAGAAAACCGGTATTCGTACGAAAGCCGTACTCGTCACTTTGATACGTAAATGAATGAGAAGAGACGCAAGAAAAAAAAAAAGGGGGGGGGGGAAGCTCAGCGCACATGACGCCACTTAGAAAAAGAAAAATGCATAAAGTCTGGGAAGTTCCAGTGCAAAGGCAATACCTCCGCCATATCAACATTAGCTTTGCTTCCGAAGGCCTCACTAGATCACCACCTGTGCATAATAAGCTTAGTAGTTCTTACTGGTAACTTTCCAGGGCCGGGTGCCAACAGCAAGGCTACATAAAGTATAGACTATTGTACCCAACTAGAGCCAATGCTCGCCATGGCAAATTACACGTAAGTATACAATACTGGTTCCCGGTACAATAACGATTGCCTGTTTTTATTACATCTTTTACTGTTCCCAGCTTATTGTGAGGTGTTGCAAGGACACAGTATGTGTATTGGTCTGTCTATCGGTCCCGGCTTATTGGAGGCTCTTCAAGGTCTCATATATATATATATATATATATATATATATATATATATTATAATACTGCTTCGTTTAATTGTGCTAGCCTGTAAGAACCGACTCAAAGTCCAGGAATATTGCCCTCTTCCTAGAACACATGCAAAGCTCGACGAAAATTTACCTTGATACCATATTTGTATCGTATATAATCAGCCATATGTTGCTTTCATTTTGTGTGTGTGTGTTTGTGTGAAACCCCGTGAATACAGTGGAATTTTTTGGTGACGTTTTTAGTTAAACATTCGTATTCTGAATATCTGCTGATGACGAGAGACCAACACCCCACGGGTGGGGAGGTACGAAGAGGTGCTCAGCTAATGAGGTCGATACCTCCGTGGAAATAAGTGTGGTTAAGTGGCAATGGTAAGTGTCTACACCCAACGCCACCGAGCTGGTGCCCCTCCTGCCGGTCGCTGGGTATGTTGGTCTCTCTGATCGTCATATTCAGTGTGTTCTCATCCCCTGAAGTCTGGCATGCAGTTCCTTTTACACTCTCTTTACTTCTCTGTATATATCAGAATAATCGTTTAAATATAATTTTCTTTGGCTCTCTAGCCCTTTGTATGACCTGTAGCCTTTGATGTCTTGCTGATGAATTTAAAAACAATCTTTTTTTATTTCCTACTTGAGGTCATAGGTTACTGTTAGTTAGTTTGAGTGAGAAGATAAAAATCTATGCTCAGATTTTTTTTTTCTGCATCTTCTAAAGCTTAAGCTTAAAGGCAACTTGCTCATAGCTTGGCGCACTTGATGTGACCTGAAACACGGACGTCCATTCAGAAATGTATTTTGGTAGTAAATCTCTAGCTTGAGGTATGGGTCCTGTCCAAATTTAGGCCAAGGCTTTAGATTCGTTCACCTGTTTTTCAAAAGTTACGAGAGACTGAAATAGCGTGGGAAAAACTTTTGTAGAAGCGGTTTCGTTATATTGATAACTTCCTAAAGGGGAACATCAGTTTGAGAAGTTGATGGCTACGGGTCTGCCCTGTGTTGCCTGGCTGGAAGCCATCTTTTATCTTCATCATAACATTTCTGTGGGATGCAGACTGACCAACACTCGTATACTAACTGCTGAATGACTGACTCCTAACTGCTTACTGTTAATTCACTGATGATAAGCTACAGTTGTTACCAGTCTCTTGAAAGAAGACTGATCTGATTCCGTCTGATGGCTGTGAGAGGACTGGCAATCAATCTCTTCATCTCTTGATAGCATACTAATTGGCACCCAACAACTGACAGGCAATAGTTTCTCAATCATTGGAGAGCGCTTCACATCTTTTGAGTAATTCTGATGTATCTTGCGTGCCTGTACTAGACCTTTAACAGTAGATTATCGCTGGTAATTAGCTCTCATCTCATGATTGACTGATGTATTGATTATAACTGTATTGCATTGTTGTTGTTGTAGCCCACAGATTGAGACGTTTGTTTCTTAATCAGTGAATGATTAGCAAAGGCCAGGGATGCTGGGTGAGGAGTCTGGTATCCACAGCAAAAGGGTGAATGTTGGGAGAGAGAGAGACAGAAGATGAGGCGTAGGGGAGAGGCTGGATTTTTAATGTAGAGGATACGACTATAGGGAATGAGATCAAAGTTCAAGAGGAAGTTGTGCTGCGGTGAAGGGGCAATGCTGATGTGAAGGAACGCGTGTACGAGGCGAGGGTCATCTCTGTCGTTTTTTGTTGGGGGAGAAGTGCGAGTTTTAAGGAAGGAAGAGATTTTTGTAGGCGAGGGATGCGTCTTAGGGGCAGAGATCCTTTTATGGGATAAAAGTCGAGTTTTAGTGATAGAATTCACCTTTATGGGCTGGGGATGTTCGCGTGCGAGGCGAAAATAAGGTTTCAGGGATGGAAGTTCGTCTTAAGGGATGCCGATCAGGCTTCAAGGGTGCTTTGAAGACTACAAGGGCTGGCGTCTTGTGTTAAGTGATCTAGAGAGCTCCAGATTGTTGAAGAAAGTTCCTGGCTCA
>JAYMFT010214935.1:0-11449 GCA_038088735.1 Panulirus argus
ACTCTCTCTATATTTCAATTAGGGCCCGGCCTTGATGTGGACTTTTGTTCGTGACTGGAGCCTTCAACATTAAAAAAAAAAAAATGAATACCTGCTAAGAGTAAATACATAATAAATTATGTCTGAGTGTTAAGAGACAATAGTGTCGTGACATATGATGAGGAAGTTAGGGAAACAGCTGGACATCTGAATGTGGTTCAGAAATTACAAAGAAAATAAAAAGAGGTTAGAAGAATATGTCAACAGTCAACAATATAACGAAAAGGGTTTTAGCATGATAAATATTAAGTAGGACATGGTGAGCACTGGCAACTCAGAAAGATGCTGGTATCATGATTCAAATACCCCCGCAAGTAACATAGAGCTGTGTATTTTCTGGGTTAAATTATGAGGGTGAATACATTTTACAGAAGGAAAGGGTTTGTTTCGTATACCTTGACAAAGTGCACCCTAATGAGAATTATGGAACTGAAAAATGAACGTGATATGGTCGAAGATCAAACAAAATGTGGAAAATACCATCAAAGCTTAATGCATGAAATATTTACTTTTGACAACTCAGCTAAGAGCCCATTAAATGAAACAAGCCATCTGCTTTCTTGTGCTGGAGTTTTCTTAAGGATAAGTAGTGTGTTATGTAAAGACGCGTTAGTCATAACTCTTTGGTATTCAGGATTTAATAGTACTTTGATTACCCACAGGATGGCAAAAATATAAGGGCTGAAAGGGTCATATGTGAATCTTGCTGTCACTAAAATAGGAAATTTGGTTAAAATATTTGAAAGCAAGGAATGATTATACCTCTGATGGAATATTGATAATAATTGGGAAGGTAGAGCATGCATATGGCATTAGCTAAACTACCTCAGAAACGTGTCAAGCAGATACGAGAAAAAGTTGTAGGATTGCTAAGGGGGTAAGAAAGGAAGAAATTGTGAGACCATAGAGTAAAATCGAGTAACTTGTGGACTCAGACTATTGTGGCATCCTACCTAGAGTTGTGAAAACTGTAGATAATAATTCATTTCTTAAGGAACTCACTTGGGTATTGCTTTTGAGGGGATCTCACTCCTTGCTAGTGGTCTCAGATAAAGTTAGCAGTAACAGTTGCTTCCGTAGTAATCATTTGGTCGGTGTGTTTAGGGTGACTGATTTTTTTTTTTTTTTTCATTACCGTAACCAAGAAAGAGGGAGAGATCATTTGGTATGAAAAACTGGGTTATTCCCTTACGTGATCGTCAGACAAAAACTGAACGTGGGGCGTAGAAACCTGCAATCTGGGGATATTATGTTGGTACAGGACAATAATGCTGTTTGAGGTATATGGAAAATTGCACGAGTTGTAAAACGTGGAGCCTTGTCATGATGGGAAGATCCGAGATGTTACTATTGCTTTACAGGTTGCAAAAGCTTAGTCAGTGTTTTGAAGGGCATGAAGATATTTAGTCATCAGAACTGCCCATCGCTTGTTATATTATATCCAGCAGAACAAACATATTTTACATAATATATTAATGATATTGTTTCTGATATGTAATTTGGTTGTTTGTTATTGTACTCTATGCTGTATTGAAACTATACTGAAAATGATTAATGTGGATTAAAGACATATTAATGTTGTGTTTGATATTTGCATTATATCTTGTGTTTACTGTTGTATAAGGGTGGGGTGTGTAAAGGAGTCATATTTGACACGGCAGTTTTTAACTTGATGTTTTGACTTTAGGATGTCTGTTGTTGAATCGAAAGATTTAATTGATACTGGGTAGGATGTGTTTTGTATGTATGTTCATGTCAGTGTTATGATTTTTTGGTAGTCATCGAACATAGGAACATAAGAAGTGTGCATACTGCAAGAGGCCTATTGGCCCATGCTCGACAGGTCCAGAGTCTGTCCACCCTACAACCAACCGACTGATCCCATAAACACATCCAACTTTCGTTTATAGAGAATGGGAGCAATATAATTACCTAATGACATGACTAGGTAATTCACTAGTAATCTGTTGGAGGTGTCATTATTGAGTGACTTATAATGATATTATATTGTATTATATCATATTATATGTTATATTATATTAAATTATATTTTATTACATTATAATGATAGTATTTTCATTTGATAGAAATACTTATATTGTTATGATCAGTGGCATATTTTGAAGCTTCATGTCGTATTAAATTCTGTTTTGTTTCATCATATTTACTTAAATGATTTTCCAGGTTGAATCGTATGTCAGCAAATTAAGGTTTTGTATTAGGTGTTTAGTGTTATTGGTAATACAGTTATTATTATTATTATTATTATTATTATTATTATTATTATTATTATTATTATTATTATCATTGTTGTTGTTGTTGTTGTTTTATTGTTATTATTATTGATTATTAATATTATTATTATTATTATTATTATTATTATTATTAGTAGTAGTAGTAGTAGTAGTAGTAGTTGGAGTAATAGTATTATTATTATGTGTAAGATAGATACAGGGTTTATGAAGGCCGTATATGTCTATTCGAGTATGTCTGGATTCTTCGCTGTGAACTCTCGGAAAATCCGGATTCACTCCGGATTGCGCATTAACCTCGGATTTTAAAACCATTGTGGCGCCCCCTACCGCTATAAACGTGTCAGTGAGTGCTTTCTGGGCAGGAATCAAACGCGGGACTCCGCCAACGACACGGCAGGATTGCGTCGTTAATGTCGTCCGCGTCGCATTGCTTTCCAGCATGGAATTAAAAGGCGACATTTTCCTCTGACGTATGTGGTCCGGAAGGCCATCATCTGCTGGGACATATCTTGTGTCGCCTCCGTAAACAGGAATGTTTGTAGCTGTCGCGTCGCCCCTGCGTGATAGTTATGAGCTTGATCATGGCACAGTGATACCATATGGTGGTGAGGTATGATGATGCAGTGATACAGTGGTGGTGATGTATGTTAGTACGATGATACTGATATTGGTATGGTAGTGGTGCAGCATGATGCTCGCTTAGTTCGTAAATTATGTTGAGGGAAAATACTTACCAGAAACCTTAACTTCTTGACGGCGGCACGACCTTTGAACACGACAGTACGATCCTTGAATACGACTTTACGACCTTTGAGCACGATGGTACCATCCTTGAGCAGTATGGTACGAACCTTTGTTCTGATGGCCCCGGCGTTTGACGTGACCCAGAAGGATCACGTCGTTGGCAAGGTCTTCATAAACCAAGGATCGTGCCGTCGTGCTCAAGGGGGTTAGAGTACCACATAAGTTCTGTTGACATGCCAATAAAATCTTCAGGGGTTTCACTGAGCTGTTCCTTCCTTCTCGTATCACAACAGAATCTTAGGAGGAAGTTTAAAGTTTCTGGAGCCACCGTCTCCAGTGACTTTGTCAGACTTCGTAGGTAAGATGATTCGGTACCCACAGACAGACTTGAGTATGTCATATGAATTGGGTATGCGCTACAAACTCGAGTATGCCTTAAAAAAGAAGGTATGCCCTACTCACTAAGGATTGCCGTAAAACCCTTATGTATGCCCAACAAACTTTAATTGTATACATATCACAAGCTTGGTCTTAGGCAGGAGTTAAGGGGCAACCCTATCCTTTACGCCCGTCTCCATCACGGGCGCTATGGCGCTGTACAATGGAGACAGTTAAAGCCTCTCCCATATACTTTCACCTGGGAAAGTGGGTCCCCTAGGGCGGAGAGCCTCTCTTACATACCCTCACCTCCCAGTGTGGACCTCGAGAGATCCACACCATGTTCCTCAGGTCTGTGTATAGACGATTGCCTTCATTGTCTCACTTCATTATCTTGTTTCTATCCAAGTTCTCTCCAGTTTGATAATGAGCAAGTTTATCGTTCACACGAAGTTTTGACAGTCATCGAAATCTAATTCCATTTCATAAGTATTTCACTTCGATAAGTGATCAACATCTGTATTTATTACCTGTCGTGTAACATATGTAAAAGTTACAGCCATTACTAGGTCAAGGATACGCCAGAATTAATCACTTAAGTTTGCAGGCATACTTTTCCAAAGCATTGTACATTAAAAACAATGTAACGGCTTTGCCATTGGTATATCTGTTGATGACCAGATATACGTTCCTTTGTCGTTCATGAGTATATGCTTAACGCTAGAGCATTTTCCATACCTCAGTAACAAGAAAATATATTTTTTTCCTCGTAGAGATGTATGTCATGCAGACAGAAATTGGCTTCAATATATATAGATAGATACACAGATAGATAGATAAGGAGAGAGAGAGAGAGAGGGGGGGGGGTAGGTCTACGTATGGTATAGGGCTCTCTGGGGGATTACTAAGGTCCCAGCTCGTCAAGGCTGTAAGTAAAGTGCTAATTCCTGATGAGCCTATATTGGGCACGTCCCTTAAAGACGTGTTATATTTCCCAATAAGGTTTACTGGCCCGAGAAGCATTTTTAGTGGACGATAAAAACAGTTAATTGCTTGCCGAGTTTCGCCACCAAATTCCAGATAGAGTAATCCTCAAGACGACAAACAATTGGTTAGTTGGTTGTTTGGTCTTTAGGCCTATCAACTGCAAGGGTCATTAAGGCCATCAACGTCAAGCTACTTCAACCAACCGAAAAATCTTTAACACCTTCTTCGGGTGTTAAAGATAATTCTTAGATCACATGCACTTTCACTGTGCATGTGGTCCATGTATTCAGTGGACCGATGACAAGCGTACGGACGCAAGCAGAAGTCTTGAGACAACCCCCGAAGTCCCAGAGCTCCGATAAGCGCCTGGTCGAAGCTGTATCGAACCCTTTGTCTCTGTCTTTAGGGATGAAGACTCGGTACGGCGTGATCCATGCTTCTGTTCGCAACTGTACATTATAGCTGATAATGATCAAATATCAGTTTTGATATCTTTTAAAATTAACAATTAGTAGTATTACGGACTACCTACAAAATTCAGCCAGAGAATACTAAGATCTCTTTTTTCTTCTTTAATTTTGCTTTATCTCGCCATCGCGAGATGGAGCCAGGAACTGGACCTTAGGGAGAACATTCTTATTTTGCCCCTTCCTCTGTTCCGAATTTCCTAAAGTGAAAATGAAAAAGGGAGGATCTCCAGCCCCCAACCCCACTTCCGACTCTCTTTGTCGCCTTCTGGGACACGCAAGCAATACCTGGTTATCATCCTTTAACCTCCGTACCCATGGACAAAGTGTAAAATATAAGCCCGTAAATACTGATGGTTTAATTAAACCTAGCAATTTGTAAAAGAGTAAATTGTGCATGAGTGACTGTAGGTTCCAGATGGCCGATATAAACAATCTAATATTTCCACGAGTGACGATGGATCCGACACATTGTAAATTAGTTATGAGTACAGCGGACGACCCTGAGGATTATCCAATCTCATTTCTTGCATATATATATATATATATATATATATATGTATATATATGGTTATAAGTTTTAGACATCGTCCATTATCAAGTAGTACCGGTATACATTTGTGGCAACAAAAGCCACTGGTGAATGTGGCTGGTAGTACTGCAGGTGTACAGAGAGGGCGCGCCTCAGTTAAGAGTATGGTGGCCTCTGGTAGCCCAGGGTGTGAGGTGAGACGCCCTCGAGCTAGAGCCAGATTCACTCTCTTATCACTACTTCACTTTAAAGCAATTAACTAAATCCCGCGTTTTGGGGGAGAGTTGGGGTCTTTTAGCGTTGACAGAAGACGGCAGCCCGACTCCAGCTCTAACGAAATGTCAATGTTTACCTTAGTGCCCCCCCCCCTCTCCACCCGCGTCGCGCAACAGAAAACGTAGCAACCTTGAATCTTTTACTAACATGTTGACCGAATCTTGGCCTTTGATGTATTGCTTACTGGATGTGTTTGTCCGGTTAATGTGTCCGCTAATGAAAATGTGAGATTCTCCCTGGGATAGAAACTCCATGAATAATATAATCGATACGGTCGGAACTCCTCTACCGTCAGATGGGATTTCCAACGTCATGGTCAGCACAATACCAGTCCCTAATGACCCCCAGAGTCTTTGAAACTTGACTCGGTATATTTCTTGCCCTCCACCGTGAGTAAGTAATATTCGGACGGCACGACGCCGATATTAATTATATATGTTCTCTTTCATTACCCTCCTTTGTGTGTACCCCCCGGAGGAGGGTGGGCGACCTAGCATAGAAATACAACCGCTGTTGACTTTCTCGGGTCTCAGACGGATGCCCTCGAGCACCGACGGCGGCCTGGCGGAGTGGCTCTATTATTTGAGGCTTGAGTGCATCTCAGTAGCTTGAGTACCTGTCAACAGGGAACCTCCCCCTACCCCCATAAACCCCCAGGGGGACGTACTGGGAGTACGGACGGGTCTCTTCCTTAAAATCGTAAACCTTTGGTGTATATATGCGACGGGGCTGAAGCATTTGTGTTTGCACGGGCGTCGTGTACTCGTCGTCCGTAGTTATGGTGGACTTTCTTTGTGGTGGCCCACACGGCCAAAACAGTTGTGTGAAAAGTATGTAGGCATCCTCGGCGTTGAAGAGATGGAGACACGGGGGGAGTATGTACGACAAGATTTCTTGCCATGAGGCAGGGCTAACAACAAGTAGCCCTCACAGTAAATACAGTACCTATCTACCTACGACAGGGAGGGACGAAAAGAGAGAAAAGAAAGTCAAGAAGATATAGAGAGATAAGCAAAATATGGAAATAAAGACAAAACCGAAACAAAAAATGAGGCAGTGTTTACGTCTGAACAAGGGAAAATCCTCCAGTGTGTATATGAGGAAAAAAATCACCGGGGAAATCATGGAACGTCTATGAAATAAAAGACATATTTCATGAGTTGGCAAAATTTAATCAGGGCAGCTCGCCCCAGGGCGCGTCAACCCCACCTCTTCTCCCTTAACTATGTCCCCTTGCAGGGGTTCCCTCCCTCCTTTCTACCTACCCTTGCTCCCCTCCTGTGTGCACACACTCCCCTCCAGAGTCCCTGGGAGGGGTAAGCCAGTTAGAGCGTCTCACAACATGTAGGAAATTAAACTAAGAGGTCTGAATAATGTATGTGCTGGCCACAGGATTACGAGTTGTTGCAGTCTTTGTGTACGCTCTGAAGCTGAGCAATAGTTCGTTAGTGCGTTTGTGTATGTGCGTGTGTGTGTGTGGGGGGGGGAGAAGGTACTGCTGAGTGGCTGGGGAGGACTGGAATGTCCTGGGGTTGTGCCGTGTGATTGGGGGTGAGCTGGGGTGTGATGGTGGCGTGTCCTGAGGTACGTGTCTAGGGAGGTTGGTGGATGAAGACAGCGCAGGCGGAGGAACCACGACTCCCGGGATTATTATGTCTGGCAACGACGACACGAGACTTGAATCAATTCACCTGATGTTAACCTTTTTAAGACTCTTCCAGTTACGAACTGGAGGCCTCGCTAAGGCTAAGGATTTCGTTGAAAAAAGAAAATGAAAATACAAGAGAAAGGAGAAGGAAGAATGAAAAAGATGAGCAAAATGGTGAAAAGAAGTTAAAAGGGGAAGATAAAAAAATATATATCATGGCTAACCCGATCACTAATTCTTAATGAAACAGAAAGAAAATTAACTAATCCAGACCCGGAGGGTGTAAAATGGTTCCGGCCATAAATTCAACACTTTCAAGTTACTGGTGAATATGAATAAAAAGAATGCAGTAAATGATTCCCACACGGAATGATAAGAGACATAAAGTAGATGACCATAACACCCGAGATAAACATTATCTGTTGGTAACATTATGGTTCTAAAATCATCACTCATCCCTTCGCCACGGTGATAAGACCCTTAAGCACAAGGATATGAGCCTTACGCTCAAGGGTACGACCCTTGAGCAAGAAGATATGACCCTTAAGCACAACAGCACGACCCTTAAGCATGACGGTCCGACCCTTGGCTGTAATGGCCTAGCCTTTTCATATAAACCTGATGAGTCAAGGCCATTAAATCCAAAGGTTGAACCGTCGTTCTCAAGAGTCAAGACTTAAGGCCTCAGCACAGCAACCTTCGCATCAAGATACATGTTGAACCTTTTCAGCATGACTATACGCCCCTTAAAAACACCGATACGATCTTTGGGTATGATGATGTGGCCCTTGACCTAACTACTCCTACGTGTCAGTTTAAAGGCCACACCATCTTACCCAGTAGGCGTACCGACGTGCTCACAAAGTCAGAAGCAAAGAAAGTTCTTTGTCAGTAAAGCACCAATTTGTCTCATATGAATTTCGCTTTTCTTCATATATATTATGAAGAAAATTATCCTCATTCACCTATACGTGTAGTTTAATCTAACAGTTATTCAATTTTTCTGAATACTGACATAAATATCCAACTATAACTTGCTCATGAAAAGGAAGTTAAACCATGTGATGTCCGATTGGTGACAGCAATTTAAAACGTTTCAGTCGATGATGTCAGTGTATATCATACTAGTTAAATAAGGTAATTGGATTCTTTAGCTGTCACGTTGGATTCTAGGGTATCGCCAATCCAGAAAATCTAAAACCAAAAATGTCGCCATCTGGACGTGAAATTATCGCCAGAGAATTATTTTTTCTTTTTCTATTTCTTTCCATTATTTTCGCAGTTCCAGACTTCCTAAAGCAATAAAGCTAGCGAAGATACTCGAATTAAATCACAGGAAAATAATCAACGATCAGTTCCAAACGTTTTAAAAATTATTAGACACAAATTTAGTGGACAGTTCCATTATCTAAATTGCATATTTGTTGGAGGATGTGTATGACACTTGTGCTGAATAATGAAAATGAATAACTTTTCATAAAATATGATTATTTGCGAGGATAATAATGTCCACTGGTTACATTTATTTGAAGTACGAATAAATTTTCAAGTTTTTTCCGTTCTACGTTCCACTAATCCATTATCTGCACGACCCTCACTATATCCTACAAACCCCTACATACACCACACCACCTCCCCACCACTATAACTTCCCTCACCAGCCCAGTAGGAACTCCTGCTCTCTATCTGTTTTTCCTAACCTTTACAATTGTAATACTTCAATCGAACTGGAAGCACACACCCCCTCCAGTGAGGAGGAGGATCAAGGCGTTCTATGAAGCTTAATTGACTGTGGTGTCCCTCAGGGTTCAATCTTGTCTCCCACACTCTCCTAGTCCAGGCCTGCATCCTCTCTCTCCTCTCTTGCTCACTATCTCAAGATCCTCCCTCTCCTGTCTCGCTTCGTATAACCGTTCGTAAGTTGGTCTGAGGATCAGGTTAAGGATCTCGTCATATCCCATTCACCTGTATATCCCGTATTGCTCTGTCTTCCAATCTTAACTGATCAAAGCTGAGGCTCTTATTCAAGTCTTCCTGACACCTTCGATTATCATATGCATTCTGTCTTGCTTCAGTGTCTTCCTAGGTTTGAGATCTTCCCTTCTAATGGCTGGCAATTTTTTTGTCTCTGGTTGAGACTAACAGCTGAGGCGTATGTCTTACTCTAGTTGAGGAGCCAGCTTCACTCTAGTTGATAACAATGTCCTTCTAGGACTAAGGGTCTCCTCTTAATCTAGATGAAGGTCTTGTCTTACTCAGGCTGAACCCCATGTCATACTTTAGCTGAAAATCTTGTTTTACTCCATCTTGAGAACCTCGTTTACTCTGGCTGACGATCGCGCTTTATTCCAGCTGAGTTTCTGGCTCTTACTGAGGACCATTGATTATTTTTTTCTTATTTGGTGCAGGCTTTCGTCTTGCTCAATCTCAGACCCGTGTCTTCTTTCACCTCAGACTCTTGTCCTGCCGCCGTTGAGGATTTAGACTTACTCTGGCGAGGGATCTTACCTTACTCGGCCCAGGGATCATGCCTCACTTAGCCTATAAAGATCTTGCCTTACTTTGTTTTGGAGTCTTATGCCGTTCTGGTTAAAGGGTCTTATGTTCCCCTAGCCGTTGATGTGCTTCAGGCAGGTGTTCCTAAAGAACTTTGATTAATTTGGACAAGACTCCTTGCTTTAGGATTTTAGTTTGTACGAATACCTTCTCTTGCTCAGAGGAACTTGCTTTATCAAAAGATATTAAGTATTTCATAAGGATATTTCATTCTCTTATTTTCATTTTTCTTCCAAGAACGAGCTTCCTAAGATCGAGTATCTTGCCTCTGCCACTGCCTGAGAGGAACGTACTCGAGGAACGTGAATGAGTGTGAGTTTACTATATCACCTCTGCTCCGGGCAGGTGCTCAGACCACTGGACCAGTGAAGGAGATATCATCACCAGCAGCAGTGGCAGCAGGAATACTGGTGGTGGTCGATGAAGTAATGGTAGTAATAGTAGAAGTGATAGTAGCATTAGTATTAGTAGTTGTTGTAGTAGCAGTAGTGGTAGTAGTAGTAATAGTAGTAGTGTTGCTGCTGTTCTTGTTGTTGTAGCAGTAGCATTAGTAAAGGCAGTAGTAGTAGTAGTAGTAGAAGTGGTAGTAACAGAAGTAGTAATGTAGTAGTAGTGGTGGTAGTAGTGGTACCAGTACTAGTAGTGGAAGTAGTAGTAGTATTAGCAGTAATAGCAGGGAACGTGCCCCCTACTCCTTCCCCATGAGTTGTACTGCCCCTTAGCCCCCCCACCCTCTCCCTACCCCACTGAGTGCCAGCCCCATCCTCACCCTCCGCAAGAGCAGCCCCTTGAATGTTAACTCCCTCTGGATAATTAACCTCTTGCGGTGCTCAGTGTATTTTTTTTTTTTCTCTCTCTCTCTTTTCTCTTTCTTCTTCTGCACGTCTTGCCATGGCGGTGAGGAGCCTCACGTCCTCCAGGTTGGCCTGAGGACCCAAGGGGAGCAGGGTAAAGAAATAATTCAAGAAAACAGACTAGAATAATACGTCTTGGCTTATGTATAAGAGAGGAGGCTATACGAAACTAATAGGTATAGTTAGGAGGGCTAACTTTATCGCTTTTTTTTTACAAAATGGAAGAAACTTTAGATAATTATATAGAGATCTAATATTCTGACGCACTTCAGATAGAGAGGAGATTAGTGCTTTCATTAAAAGCCGAATAAAGGAGTATGTGGGTGACGGGAAAATTGAAAGAAAACAAACATGGTGCTTCTCTCGCTGAAATATTCGAAGTAATTCCCTAAAAGGCCAGTAACTCTCATCGAAAACGTAATAGTGTTGTCCAGTGAACTATGAGCATTAAAATTTCATTCCTTAAAACGTCGTTATGGAATTCACCGTGTATTTCAGTGGTCATGGGACATGTTTCCATATTGCTTCATTAAATTAAACTTTATTTAATTTAAGGAATTAATTCAATAAACACACACCATAATTTTTCGTGCACGCAGAACTCATGGCCGACAATACAGTCTGGATAATTGCACGAATTTCCAAAAGAACATTATCAAGTTAACTAAAACCTGCATATATATATATATATATATATATATATATATATATAT